>JAABLL010000259.1:5081-18197 GCA_012295475.1 Phytophthora gonapodyides | reverse complement strand
CCCCCCCGCTCCTGTGGCGGTGCGGGGGGGCGGGGGGCGGGCCGGGGGGCGCCCGGGCGGGGTGTTTGGCATCCCCCCCCCCCCCCCCCCCCCCGTCGCCGTCGTCGTCGCTACCAGAATCCTGCGTCTCCATCTCGGCGCCGCTGCCCTCTTCACCGGCTGCGGGATCCACATCGTCCTCACCACGCAACGCAGCATCGACCTCCCGTAGCAAGAGTGCGTCGTCCTCGCCTCGGTCGAAGCCATCGTGCGATGTTTGCGATCCTCCCTTCTCTTCGATCGCCCGCTGGGCCGCCTGTGGTAGCGCTATGGGGCGAAGCTTCGGCGGGATGTCGCCGTTGATGCCGGTAGGCTTCGCCTTGCCGTACAAACTGCGAAACTTCCGGCGGAGTAACTCATAGTCACGCCCTAGCCACTTCCTGCCTCGACGCATGTTATATTCCACAGCGACTTCGTCCCACATGTTCCGGCCGATGGGCTTGTACTTCGCCGCCAGCTCGACGAGCAGCATTTGCTCCTTAAGCCCATAGTTCTGGTAGCCGGCTTTGCGTCCACGCTAGGTGGTATGCACGTAGAAAGAGTACGTTAGTAAGCAGAGGGCGCCTCCTTCATAGATACAGAGAGCTCACTCGGGCCATGGCGTGCTGTAGTTCTGCGGGGTTGGGCGGGAAATCTGGAATGAACAAACGAAGCGAAAGGGGGCCAACAGGCGGGGCAAATATATTCATTTCACTATGCACTCAACTGCAACATTATAAAGGAAATGGGTACAGTCTCTATTAGGTCAGGAGCGAGCCATACGTAGCCTTCGCCGTAGCTACCAACGTGAGGAGACCGAAACAGCCTCGCCCTCCTTCAAAGCTCGGCCGTGGCATCCGGCAGGTGCTGCAGGTCGCGATGTTGACATCCCCACTACCCACAGCGACAGACGAACCACAGTCTGTCCCCGTACGAGACCGTGACTTCCTCTCCGGGGAAGATGTCCCGCACGGTGACGCCAACGACTGTCAGAATCCCACCAGATTGAACCTCGTGAAAGCGTGCCGCTGGGTTGCACGAGTGGTTGAGCATACGTAGCATCCCGCCGGCGTGCAGGGCATCGATGCCGACGTACTTATTCCCCGTAGTTCTTGTCTTCAAGTGCATGCGGAAACCCTCATTCGCGGGCGCGTTCCGGCATGGCGGGCCGAGGAGCTGGACGTGGCCGAGATACTGGCCCAGCACCACTCCTTCAGGAATGGCCTCCTCAGCCACGACACCCCTCATGCCCGTTTGCACATTCAGGCGCAGCGCGAGGACGGAGCTCTCTTGCAACGAAATGGAGCAGAAGGAGCAGTTTGACGCCGTACAAAACCGACTTGCCTTGGCATTCTTGCACGAAATGGCGTTGCAGCGGTCGGCGCAGCCACATCCGACGCCACCGCGCTCCCCAACAGGGACGCGAGGGAACTTCCAGTGGCTGGGATTGTACTGCGCCTTTATGCGTAGCACATCGGCCGGCCACCCCACGGGCACCCACACGTTGCGCGCCGAATCGTGCGAGGTGTCTGCCACGACGGAGAAGCCTGGCGAGCTTGACGGCGTGGAGATCTCCGACCGCGGCGGCAACAGCCCTGCAAGAACGGCCAGCTGTTCCGAGTCGTACCCCTCCGACTCGAACGCCTCGGCGAACCAGTCGGGCACGGGCGGAGCGCGTCTGCGCGCCTGGTGAGCCGTTGGACTGCGGCATCGAGGAGGCATCGGCGATAGAATTACCGGCGGCGATTCCGGCGGTAGCGTGGCCGCCCACGACGACGCCGGAGACAGGGTGCAAGAAGCCCCCGACTCCGTTCTCTGGCTGGAAACGACGGTGGTGGCGGGGCTGGGTTGATCGGACGGGACCAGCTTGAAGCCGGACAGCGACACAACCTGCATCGTCGCGGCTTCGACGATACGCCGGTGGCTGAAGCGGCGGCCGGACATCAGCCACGGCAGCGGTGAAGCGTCCACGTCCGGTACCTTGGAGGTCTTCGACTTCTTCACGGCACGCTCGTTACAAGCTGAGGCCCTGACCGCAGAATCGTCGAGGAGAAGGCTTCGCTTCGCACACGGGGGGAGATCGCGTCGGCCGCTGGCTTGGATGTCTTCACGCGCATCGAAGGGCGGCTTTCCTCTCCTGGGGCCTTGACAGTCGCGTCGTCAACGCGAAGGTGGCGCTTCGCCCGAGAGAGCGCCAGTTTCCTGTACGTACACGAGAGCACAGCTTAGCTTTAGACCGAAGGCTGCTCGACGCCAAACATTGCAACGTACCCGCTTAACGAGTGAGAGGGTTCGCTGCGGATCGTCTTCATGAGAATGGCTGGGAAGGCTGGGAAACACAATAGACAACACAACGGCGTTAGTACTCCAAGCAAGCTACAACGCGCGACGCCACACACACACCGTGGAAAAGAAGAGCTCTTGTCCTTGACAGCGCAGATTCGGAAATGAGAGCGAGTGCGACCAAAAGCGGAGCCGAGCGCGCGAAAGTTTCGCGCCTTGCAGCCTTTCAAGATCGCTCATCTTCAATTTGAAAATATGTGGCTCCTTCGGGGGGCCGCCTCAACATATACAAACATCAAGTTGCTTCTTTAATCAGTTGCAACGTTAGGGGGAGGATAAAAGTCGATAAACGCCGTTTTATAAATTTTTTGATCACCCGTTAATGACTCCTTTTATCGTCTTTTATCCGGTTGATAAAAACATTTTATCGGGAGGCACTCAATGGAGGGAATTCCCTCCATTGAAGAGGCCTGCCGATGGCTGACAGCCATTGGCTGTGCTGCAATCAAAAGAAGACCTTCATTCGCAACATTTGCTTACTTCGAATGAAGGTCTTCTTTTGATTAGTGAAATGACAGTGCTTGAAATCGTTGTCCACACAGATGGTCTGCACTATCACTTCAGTGTTCAATTCTCCTCCTCCACATCATTCCAAGATCCCTCACCTCCTTTCCAAGATGGCCACCCCCGTCCAAATGGTGGTGCACCGCGGCGCGTGCCACTGCCAGTCGGTGCAGTTCGAGTTCGACGCGCCCAGTGACCTCGTGCAGACCGTGTGCAACTGCTCTATCTGCCACATGAAGCAGAACTCGCACACGATCGTGCCCAAGTCTCGATTCCGGATTCTGGAGGGCCAGGACATGCTCACGCTCTACACGTTCAACACGCACAAGGCGCAGCACTTGTTCTGCAAGAAGTGCGGTGTGACGGCCTTCTACATCCCGCGCAGCAACCCTGACGGGTACGCCGTCACGGTGGCCTGCGTGGACACGAAAACCATCACGAGCGTCACCACTGAAACCTTCGACGGACAGAACTGGGAGGCGGCGTTCCAGGCCTCCAACATCGCTAGCTACTCGGCGGAAAAAGCTTATTAGCCAGGTCTTGAGGTTTTCAGTCGATTTATTCGTTAGTTATACTAAAAATTCCGGTTTCAGTCGATGAAGTCTGCTTTTTTTGCCTGAAGCTGCGATCAAGTATCGTCTCGGTGCTGCCCATTTAAGTAGGAATTATGGCGCGGAGCCGTTGCTTTCAACAGCGACGTGGGGAAGAGGTTCGCCGACAAAGGAATCGTGCGCTCATTCATGCTGGCCAAGTACGTTCTACCCCGTGATCAGCAAGTGCCTCGGCGAAACAACGGTGGTGTCGAGCGCTGCAGCGGAAGATAATGGTACGTGGCAATTTGTCAACGAATTGTTTTGACGCACTGCCGAACGGCCACGTTAAAATCGGCGATGATTGAGAGAGCGCTAGACGACTTCAGGATGCAAGCAAGGAGCACGGAGGCGAGTAGTTTGCTTAAAAAAAATGAGTGCAACATGATCAAACCAAGCAAAAGTAACGCAGATGAACCACTCGACGTATATATCAGTGTACTTACCTCTGTATGAAGTTCTACGATGATATTCGGATTTTGCTAAGCTTCTGGCTTAGCGATTCATTCTTCCAGCTAGCCTAAACGTAAATACGCACAGTCTATCGACGTTCCATTGGGCTTCTTGCCTGCTACTAGGCAGATCGGCAGTGCCCACTTGATTTACATTCATCCGACGGAAGCGCGAGTTATGATGGTCTCGAAAATGTTCAGGATTCCTGCTCAAAGTCAGCTCTGCATCACGTTCTCGTCCTCTGAAGGGTGGAGCAAGGCGCATCAGGTCCGCTGGCTTCGTGTCCATGATATCCACAGCTTCATCGCCTTCGGGGAGGACGACTGTCGTGGAGATCGTGTCTACAGCAGCGGAGGGGGGACTTTCGGCTTCTACAAGTTCGAGGGAAAATGTACTCGTCACCTCGATCAAAACAGAACTCAATTACCTGCAAAACAAACGTCCGCTCACGCATATTCACCGAATCCTCTAGCAAGTATGGATACTTGTTAGAGGATTCGGTGACGGAGGGGACGTGATTTTCTGCGAGGACGACAACAGCATCGTGTAAACAGCAGCCTTGTCGGAGAGACGTTCAATTCACGTAAGCTGAGCTGGAACGACGAGATTGACGACACAGTTCACTCACTGCTTGTAGCAGAAAAATCACGGTTCCCTACCAAACGTATTACTACGTAGTATTACTAATTGCAGAGCGAAAACGTTGGTTTGATGTGCTGCCAAGAAACTATCCGCCTGAGTTGCAGGACCGAATCCTGCTCAGTATAGCAAAACGAGAAAATAATACACGACTAGTTCTTCGAAGTACTAAATATCTCGACTGTCTCGCTTTGAACGGTCCGTTTTGATTTGTTTCCGTGCGAGATCCTGCCATGACCTAATACGAAAGCCCCTACTGCTGTTCTGTATATTCCTTGCTACTTAGTACTGTACACGTTTTGGGGGAGTGAAGACGCATACGCTATCCTAGGTTCATGGATGGTAGAAAAGGGTGCTGCTCTGAATTTGCTCAAGTGGTGTGGTGCTAGACACCTTCCCGCATAAATGGAATGGCTATGGTAATAACCTGAAAGCTTTGGCCAAGAAGATTGTCGGACGAGGGCCTTCGTGTAGTCCCTTGTTGTAGTCACTTTTCAATTCGCAAGAGCTAAACAAGCGAAAAAATGTTCAACCCGCGTGCTGGCATCGTGACGGTCTACAGGAGGAACGTCATGTACGACGTCCCAAGTCAAGTCTGCGTCACGATCTCGAACTGCACAGACTGGCGCCCCGCCACTGGCGTCGTGTGGCAACGAATCCCTGAGCTTGCAGTCGTCTCCTTCTTCCAGAATAACGACTGTCAAGGCCAAATCGTTTACACAACCGACCCGTCTCAATCCTCGGGATCGCATGCGTTCAACCTCGGTCCAATTGGCAGGGCCATCAGGTCGCTCATGGTGATGGAAGACTCCGTACATCCGACCGCGGGTATCGTGAACGAGTGCTTTCCTGCTCTTGATGCACTCGTCGAGAGGGTGAATGCGACGAATACCTCCAATTCCACTGAAAGAGGCACAAACGTGACGTCTATCCACGCTGTTGAAGGAAACGCGTCGTCGAACTGGCTGGACCCTCTTCCCAGTGGAAAGGAGGGATCGAACGTTACCTAAATGTGTTTTCATGAAAGACCGGTCGCCTACAGAGCGGTGCAAGGGGGAATTTGAGCAACTTAAACAATAAGTTCAATGCATTACGATTTTTCATAGAACTCTTACGTATGTAACAACCTTCTACTACGTGTGGTAGCTGCTCAACCTGAAGAGCATCATATTACTGGTGACTGAAGCATGCAGACACTACCAGCTAGGAATGAACGGTAGGTCCTTGGAAACCTAGGCAAGATCACCCACGTTAATGGTAGGCAAGACCCGGTCGAAAAACGTACCACCCACCACTTCTGTCGCCCACAACCAACGAAGGAGTTCGACAACTTGTAGGCTGCTCCAACGTTAAAACCTGTCGTCACTTCTCAATCTCCACAATTGTTGATCAACAAGAATTTCCATGGCAGTCGCGGGCATTGGCACTTTGGATGGCACGAACCTCTGGTTCGACGCTAGCACGAATATGTGCGATACGTTCGACAACTGCGAAGGCTGGGGGCCCGCAACGCGTATTTTGTGGCGCGCCCTTCCGTTGGGCATCAGCGTTCACTACTTCAAGGGCGAGGACTGCAACAATGGCGACCTTGTCTTCTTCACGGACACAGCCGAACCGTTCGGTAGCAAGGTGCTGCCCAAGAAATCCGGAGGTCACCAGATCCGGTCGCTGATGGCGGTAGGGACAAACAAGCTACCGACGCGCGGCATCGTTGCCGAGTGTTTCTACGACTTGGCTGCTTTTGCTGAGCACGCAAACGTTTCGCGCAGCATCAACATCGCTGCAAACTCCACCGACTCCAGTACTTGGATGGAGCCATAGCAGGATCGACCGCTTGAGTACAGTGTGTCGGGAAAACCGTTGTTAAGCATTGACATGCATAGCTACCGCAATATCAATCTCGTGAATTCATTTCTTGCACTATTTTCCCGTTGGTTTCTCCTCATAGCATTTGACCTGGAGATGGCATCGATCTACGTAAAAATGCCTCGGACCTAGCATTATAGATAAATGCAACCCACAACTAGTAAACTCGCCACCCTCCTCAAGACGGCAGGATACTCGCCATAAAAGGTAGCTGCACGTGTTTGTGGACGCCTCATTTCGCCGTTGTTAGCCAGCGTTTGGTGAGCCACCATTCCTCTTCTTGCCGGCACCATCAATCGTCGGTCTTACAGAAAACATAGACAACGAATTCACGACGATTCCAATGGCGGTGGCTGGAGTCCGGACAGTCCAGGGTGTTGACCAATGGTTCGACGCTGCTACTCAAGTCTGCACGTCGTTCTCCCACTGCAGGGCGTGGGCCAACTCAAACCGAGTAATGTGGCGTGCAGTTCCAACCGCCATAAGCATTTGGTACTACGCGGAAGACGACTGCAAAGGCAAAATCGTCTACGCGACGAACCCCAGTCTGTCGTCAGGAACTGCAGTTCTTACCAGTAATCCAGCCGGAGTTGCGATCAAGTCGCTGATGGCGGTGGGGAGCTCGATGTACCCCCTCAAGGGCGTGATCAGCGAGTGCTACTACAACCTCAACGCGGTGATCGAACGCGGCGAAGTGCTCAACGGATCCACGCCGGCAAACAATTCAACGGAGGATTCCACGTCACTTCAAGGATCAACGCTCGAGAGCGTCGGAAACGTATCGGAGAACTGGCATGCACCGCTGCCTGACAATTCGGCAAACTAACTGATCGAATGTTTTCTCATGTACGAACGAGCATTGAAGTGAATTGGATTCCGGGTAAATGAATGGAAAAAATGAATTACTTTTTTTTTCGGCTAACGTTAGAAGAAACCATTCCAATGGCAAGCTATAGCGTCTTGTTACGTAATGTACTGTTAGAACCACAAACCGAGGATCAAGAGCGCACCCTATTTACGAGGCATCACATGAAATGCTGGCGAGTACTCAACACCCGCACCTCGGCAACGTCACTCTCCAATCTGCAGCAGTGGAAGGCCAACGCAGTTATCACTGCTTTTAAGAATGGCAGTCGCCAAAGCGGGTATTGTGACGCTTGTCCAGCTCCCGCTGATGTTTGAAGCTCCGACCTCCGTGTGCATGTCGTTCGCCAAGAGCAAAGGCTGGGAACCTGCCAGCAGAGTCGTGTGGGAGCATCTGCCAACCTCCGCAGTGTGTGTCTTCTACCTGGACCCGAGCTGCATGATCCCTGTCTTCACTTCACCGCCATTAATCACGTCAGGATTCGGAGACGGAGGCGACGCCGGACGGAGTGAGCATCGAGTCTTTCCAAGTGATCACCTACGCACAGTACTTGAAGCACCAACGTTGAGCAAGACAAAGTGACAAGACCGCGTGATCCACAGCACCTGGAAGAACCTCAGCAGCAATAAAATATATGTATTAGCTGTCCACAACCACCCACACACCAAAGCAAAACGCGTACAGTGCCTCAGCACGCTACATGTACCTCCTCTACCACCCCTCTGCACGCCTGGATTTACAAGATGAGCTCACCGTTGCGGCCCACTCCCCCACATGTACTTGTAGATGGATGAAGCACTGCTCGTAAACGAGCTCGCAACCGTCGATACCGTCGCCTCGACAGCCTCCACGCCGATCTTGACGGACGAGCCGACAGAGGTCATGCCTTTTGAGACCGTCTTCTCGTTCGAGTGCGCGTGCACAAAGTCGCTGAGCTTCATGCCGATGCGCTCGTTCAGCTTGCCTTCCATGCGCAGCATCAACGCGGTGGCTGCTTCTTCATCCGACTGACCAGGCAGGAAGCGTTCGATCACGAAAGCCTCCAGATCGCTCTGGGTGTAGTTGACGCCGAAGTCCGTGATCTCTGGGAGCGCCTTGACCACGAGCGTGAGCATGATCATGAAGAGACTCACGTGCCTTCGCAGACAGTTGAACGCGATCACACAGAGCTGCTTGAACTGCTCGAACTGCGGCGTCTGGGCGCCTCCGAGCGCCTCGATCATGTAGTGATCCAGCCTCATTGGAGGCTGCAGTGGCTTCGGGTCCTTGCCCAGGATGAAGCCGTAGTCAATGTGGAACAGGATGCCGTCCTTCGTGAGCATCACGTTGTCTGCGTGGCGATCTCCCACGCCCAACAGGAACGTGATCACAGTGTAAGCCGCCAAACTCTCCCGGAACGAGGACGAGATGTCGCTGAGCGTGCGGTGGCCGTTGTAGTGGTGCAGGAAGTTCATGATTGTGCCGTGGTCGCGAATGATCGAGTACAGAGTGTGCGCGTTCTCCACGATCTCGATGAGCCCGTCGAAGCTGCTCGTGGGCAGCACACGGTACGTCACCAACGGGATATCCAGTCGGGTCTCCTGCTTCAAGATCAGGTACATGACGTTGATGATGTTCTGGACGATCGCGTCCTTGCGGAGATCATCCCGCTTGTACATGAGCCGATAATGCGGCAGCTTCTGAGTTTGGCGACTCCAAGTGCTCCGTTGGGACTCTGCGTTAGCGTCCGTCGAGTCCTCGGCTTCCTCTTCTTCGCGATCGACGCCCGTACACGTGATGATCATGGGCGCCTCTGCGCTTCGCTTCACCTCGATCTTCTTGTAGTCAATCCCGCTCACCTTGACTTGTGGATCCACAGGCAGACGCAGCAGCGGCCATTCCTGTTCGCCACTGGTTGCTGCTACTTCAGAGTCACCCGACTTCCTGTCGTCTGACGACGCACCGAAAGAAGACTTCTTGATAGACAGCTGCAGGATCCGACGCGCGTCTTCAACAGGAATGCGCGGCGGAATCTTCCACATCAAGTCCACCAGCTCCTGGCCTCGTAGAAGTTGCTCGGCGATATCGTCGCTAGCAAACTTTCGAGACTCGACGAGACGTCCACCCGACGATTTGTCTTTAAACTGCGCCAAAGTGAGCAGCAATCGCTGCTTCATACCGTCAAACTTGCGGCGACAGCTCGGATCCTCCGCCATGACGGTGAGCCCCCAGTACAAATCGTAGCAGAACCGGATGTCACACTGCGCTTGACGGAGCAGCGCCTCGCCCAGTTTACTTCCAGCAGCATTGGACTCGACGCTGAGACTGTGCAGCAGGACTTGCACGTAGCTCCACCACTCGTTCTCCGTGGCAGTTCGTAGCAGAGAATCAATCGCCATGCCACGCAGTCGGTGGTTGCAAATGGTTTCGTCCGCCAGAATTTCCAACGCGTCAACGCTGCCAATTTGCGGCTTGCACAGCCGCGAGCACATGGTCAGCATGCACTTGTGCTTGCGTTCCTGTTGCAGCAGCCCCATCACCTCCTCCACCAGCTGACAGTTTCTCTCTCGCCGTCGACGAGCTGCTCTTGGGCTTTCGATCTCGCTCTGGGTCATGTCCAAGACGAGGTGTTCCGTCTCGTTTTCCTCCGAAAAGTCGACGGCCTTGACGAGCTGCAGCAGCCATTTCGTGTGACCACCGAGAAACTTGCGGTTGATGATCAGCATCTTCTTCTCTCGCTCTGACAGCCGGTGCGTAGGCAAATAGTACTGGATCTGGCGGAACATGGAGAGGCACATGATGGTCGCTCGGTGCCACTTGCGGCACACTTGACCCAGCGATCGCAGCTCTTGCAGGTCGAACTCGCACAGCTCAAAAACCTTGACGGTGTTGTAGTGGTGTCGGCGCTGTTGCAGCGCACAGGCGCAGTCGTCGCACACGCGTTGCATGACGCTACCTTCCGGGATCGGCATGGACCTATGCGAGCTCGGGGCAGTCGTTGTCCCGCTGCTCGCCAGCGATGACGAGGCGCTCCCCGACCTCGAGCGGTTGGGCGTGAACTTGCTGATGACGTTATTCTCCTGCAGGCGCTGCACATCCTTCAGGAACTTCTCCTGCTGCTCTTCAGGCGTCAAGCTGTGTGACCCCGAGTCGTTGAACGACTGCGAGTGGCGAATCACCGTGCTGCCGCTCATGTCCGTGCTCCCCGCACCACTGGGACTCGAGTACGACGTCAAGTACCAGCTAATATTGCCGATCAAATCACTGGCATTCGTCGACAGCGAACTATACGTCGGAGCGACGGGCGTGGCCTCATAGTCCCCTGGAATCACCACCCGCTGGCTCGAACACGCCGAGCAGAAGATGCGGCCGCACGCGCGGCAGTGGTGCTTCCGCACCAGCAACGAGAAGACCGCGTGGCACTTGAAGCAGGCGAATACAGCGTCGTCTTGCACCCAGGAGGAAAGTCTCCGTGGCTGCACGAACCTGTACATGTCCTGGCCGAGCTGTCCGTCGTCTCCGTTGGTCCATCCCTCGTCCTCTGTGCTGCTGCTCATTTCCGCTGCAGCCCCAATTCTCCCATCCTCCTCGCTCTCCTCCAACATGTCTTCACTTCCCTCGTAGACCGAGTCCAGCATGCTGCTACCGTAGGCAGGAGGTCCGCTGTCTTCCGTCTCTAGGAACGTGTTTGGCGTGCCTGTAGGCGGCGGGAAGCGTCTCGGTACCCCATTAGATGGTCCTGGAGCCTTGCGAGGCCTCCTGCGCTGGTGCTGCGTACTGCGGACCTCCAGGATCTGCGAGAAGGACAAGTCGACGGCCGCTGCGTCCCGTGTGCCGTTGCCGTACATGGTTTGAGGCTTGCAGGGTGAGTTGGCGACAGCGAAGCACGACGAACTGGAGAGGAGAGAGCTGGGAAGCAGATAAGACGTCGAGAAGTTGGCTCGTTACCCTCGCGCCGACAGAATTAGGAAGGAGATGATGCGGACACCTTTGGGAGCTTGTGTTCCTTCTTCAGCTTGACGTCCCGTATTCGTTTGCACAGGGTCTGGTTTCTTTCAGCGAATCAGAATGCGCGATGGAAACAGCTGGGATGTGGTCGGAAGAAATCCATTCGCTGAAAATGCGAGTTGGCTTCATTTTCAGGGGCGAAGCCCATACTGTAGCCAAGTGAATTTGAGGGCTGCCACCGAAGCGACACGACCATCACTCTGAGAGAAGGATCTTTTTGGCCAATGACAGCACCCGCGAGCCAGCCTGGTCCGAGGGAAAACACGAGGGGGGAGGAATCCACCGCTTTCACTTTCGAAAGAAGCCCGCAGCAGCTGAGTGCACGAGTACAGTAAAGCAAGCAAGCAAGCATGGACAAGGTGATGGAGTACAAGGAGAAGATCTCGCTCAAGCTGGAGCGGTACGACAAGATCGTGGAGCTGGAGAAGCAGACGGGCGTGGACAAGTTCTACATCTTCTGCGTGGGCGCCCTGCTGGCAGGCATCCTGCTGTTCGTGGTGGGCGGCGAGGAGCTCGTGGTGGGCCTCGTGGGCTTCATCTATCCGGCCTACATGTCCTTCAAGGCCATCAACACGCCCGGCACGGGCGACGACACGCAGTGGCTCACCTACTGGGTCGTCTACGCCTTCTTCAACCTCACGGAGTCCATCACGGACCTGCTGCTGTCCTGGATCCCCTTCTACTTCTTCTTTAAGATCGCCTTCCTCGTCTGGAGCTACCACCCGTCCACTCAGGTACGGACCACTTGCTACTTCACCTTCACGCCCCTGTTCTATCGGGCTGTCGAGGTTGGATCAGTGTCTTACGGTTTCTTTCTCGTCTCTTTCTGTGTCTTCAGGGCTCGAACGTGATCTACAACACTCTGATCAAGCCGTACGTCGCCCCGCACGTGAGCCAGATCGACTCTGCGCTCAAGCGCGGCGAGCAGGCTGCCAAGGATGTGGCTGCCAAGATCCAGGAGAAGAACCAGTAAGGTGATTCGCGGCCGTAGTGATGTCGGTAGCTGCTCAGGTAGCTGCATCGGCACCACTTCAGTCTGCAGCCAACGAGTAGTTATGTGCGGCGGAGCTGCTCGCGTCCTGCGACGGAGGACGTATTAGCAGTCTCGACTGTCGAGTCTTCCCGCTGCATGAGCACCCGCTCAGGTCGTTGTATTTCCGTGACCGGATAATCCATTTTCTACATGGTGAATACACTCTTCTGCTTTGTCAAGACTCACTCGTTGCCTGCCTGCCGCACATTGCCTTCGCAGCTGCTGCTGCTGAACCACCGCAAACGGCCAGATACATCGCGACATCATTCCTTGTCAGCTGTGGCTGAAAGATCGTTTATGTGGTGCACACAATGATATATTTTTACATAGTTTTTACAGATCGTAATTACGTCTTAGCTCACTCGCACTGGTCAAAATTACCTCCTCCATTTTATCAAATCATATCCCCGTATTCACTCTCCTCCATTCTCATAGGCCAAAAACGCCGGTAGGATCCGTGCGCCCGCATCAATTGAAAATCCCCGAAAGCCATGGCGGTGAGCAAGCCTCTGCCCGCGAAGGAGAGCGCGCTCTTCCGCTCCATTGTGGTGCGTACATCTCCCCCCTCTTACGCCACCTTATTTCCCTGCTTATTCTCTATCCTTCCACACCCGTTGCACCTCGTGGTTCCTCCTCTAACGCTGTATATCTCCCTAGAAATGCTACGAGCTCAAGCAATACAAGAAGGGCCTTAAGGCCGCCGACGCCATCCTCAAGAAGCAGCCGGAGCACGGCGAGACGCTAGCCATGAAGGGACTGACGCTCAACTGCATGGGCCGCAAGGAGGAGGCCTACGAGTTCGTCAAGAGCGGCCTACG
>JAABLL010000258.1:0-18225 GCA_012295475.1 Phytophthora gonapodyides | reverse complement strand
AGCGCAGTTCACTCAAGAGTTCAGGTTTGACTACAGCTACTGGTCTTTTGATCGCTCACATGGGCACCAGCTAGCCACGCAAAGCACACTCTACGATGAGCTCGGGGTGCTCGCGCTTCAGACAGTGTTGCAGGGCCACAATTGCTCTGTGTTCGCGTACGGTCAACCGGGAGCAGGCAAGACGTACACCATGATGGGGAACAGTGGAGTACGAACATCGTTACCTGCAACTGCCGAAGCCAGCAGCAGTAATGCGGTGTTGGCATCGGATCGACGAGGTTTACTTCCTCGAATTTGCCAAAGCCTATTTGCTGAACTCGACGAAGGAAAGAAGACGGGTAGCTCATACTCGGTGGTCATGAGTTACGTGGAAATCTACGATGAGCGCGTGTACGACTTGCTCTCTCAAGCCACAGTCAAGGTAAGACGTGTTCAACTTCATCAATTGCACCAACATCTTGCTCACAATTTGCACTTCTTCGTTGTCGTCGACCAGAAATCACTTAAGGTGCGAGAGCATCCAGAAGAAGGTGCTTTTGTTGAGAAATCCCGGCGCGTGCATGTGACGAGCTACACACAAGTCTTGGAATTGATCGATGAAGGAAATCGCTCGCGTTCGGTGACCTCCACGTACAGCAGTTGTCGGCCACCCCGTTCGCACACGGTGCTTACCCTCTCGCTTACTCAAAATACGCCAGGAAGTTCTTCATCGATGTCTGAGACGCCGAGGAAAAGCAAAATTTGCTTGGTTGATTTGGCTGGTAGTGAACGTGTGGATCACAACGGGGCAAGCGGACTGCGTCTGCGTGAGGCTGCCAGTGTCAACCGTTCATTAGCTACTCTCGCTGATGTTGTTGGAGCTCTCGCAAAACGCAAGCTTAATCGCTCTGTGGACGGCTCTCAGCGCCAGAAAACGTTCGTGCCATATCGAAACTCGGTCTTGACGAGGTTACTGAAGGAGTGTCTCGGTGGACGGGCCAAGACGATCATGATCGGGGCCATTAGCCCATGTTGTGCCCACTACGAAGAATCGATTGCTACTCTGCGGTACATTGAGCGAGCTAGAAGCGTGTACAGTACACCTCGATTGAATGGGAATACCAGTGGGGACGCGAGGTTTCTGGACGACGTAAACGAGCTCAAATCGAGTCTCTGTGCGTCGGACCTTTCATGCGCGTGCTCTCAAGCCCCCGAACATCATAACGACTGCCTAGATATTGAATCGTGTGACCAGGAGTCAAGCAACGATATTCAACAAGATGAGATGCAAGCGGAAGCTTCTAGCAAAGCCAACGCAGATGAAAGAAAGACACCGGTCGCAGGTTTGAAACTTCCGTCAAGTGATCTCGGGCAAGCTGCTCGACAGGCGTTGATGAAAAGTGTATATTTGCTGAATCTGGCTGCTATCCGGCGCCGCTCGCAAACGCTGCAAAAGTTTCGCGCTTTGAATCGATGGAGAAAACTTGCGTCTACAAATGCAAAAAGAGTGCATGATCGAGAAGTGAAACCAGGAAACAGAACGCACACTAGCCAAGGCTCCCCAGCCCAGCGGTCAAACGGCCGAGACGCAGGGTGTCCTCCGCTACACACACGACCCCCGACTGCTGAGTCAAAGCCGCTTGGTCGAGTTCAAGACGTTGTGGCAGCAGTTGTTACAACTGATGCAATTTGCTGCTCGGTGGTGCAGGACTTTTTGTTTCCCCACGATACTAACGTGTCGAAGGTTTCTCCCTTCCAACAATCGAGTGCAGCAACCTCAACATCCCTGTTGGAACTGCTAGCGTCGAGCTCGGAGTTTGACCGGTCTGATTCTCTCTCCAGGGACTGCAGCATGAATGAACATCAGCTGGATGAACTAGCATCGCCAGAAATTCGGGGTTACCGGCATCCTAAAGAAGAGCAAGGCAGCAGCTTCCTCGCTAAGCTTGACATGAAAGAAGAGCGACCAGCACTGGAATGCAACGATGCTTCATCTTTATTACGACCGGGGTGCCAGGGTGAAGAAAGTTCCGCTTATCCTGCGCTGTCGCTTTGTGTGGATTCAATCGACTTGGCTCGAAGAGCATTGGGTCCTGGAATGCGTACCCTGCTCTGTCGCGAGTCTGCAAGTGGAACTAGTGTCGAGTGCGAGCTGCTTCGGTATCTCGACAAGCGATTTATCGTGATCACTCGGCACCTCGAACAGCTCCTGGTTGGGGCCCAGTTAAAACCGAGCTCTATGTTGTTGTGGAAGCCATCCGAGTCACTCTGTGAAGCCCTGGAAACTATGATCGGCGAATTTTGCTTGCAAATTATCGCAAGGCTATGCGATCAGCTCCCAAGTGCCTTGAGTGCGTGTGTAGCCGGCCGACTTCAACTGGAAACACAGCTGGAACATTTCAGCGACCGCCTCAAACAGCATCTCCTACCTGAAATGGTAAATAATGGAAATAATGGCGAGGCTATCGAGGATGTCACAACTGCTTTGCTTGTGGCTACTGAGCTGATTGTAATGACGGAGAGAATTAAGCTCGTGTGGAACTTCACGGGGCACAAGAAACGCGAACGCTTGCTGAAAATGCAAGTACTGGAAGCTGCCGCTATCAACGACAGAAAACTGGCTGCTAAGATCGCTGTACTTGAAGAGAAAAATGCCCAACTATCTGCCCGATGTGAAGCGTTTGCAGCAGCGAGTATCGGTCAGAACGACTCCTATATAAACGGACTGGAGTTGAGCAGCACGAAACTCGTAAGGCGAGTACCGACAAATCTCGACACTGTGCACTCTGCCATTACGTTGGAACAGCTCGAGCTCGAGTACGATGGAGCATGTACACCTGATAGTAATCTTGGAGCGAAGTTAGCTGTTGAAATCGCACGAGCTCGAGATGTTCAGGCTCGGAATGATGAGCTACTGTGTCGGTTTGCAACGCTAAACCGCGCGTTAGCAGCAGCTTCAGCTCGAGTCACCGCGCTAGAGGCAGAAAACGCTCGTCTCAGTTGCCGCTTTGATTTCACTGAACATGATTCGGAAGACAACCCGACCACGTTGAACGCACTGTGTGATCGCGTGGCGATGCTTCAAACAGAGCTTGAAAACGCCCGCTGCCAGACTTGTGACCTCGAAGATCAAGTTGTCAAACTCCATACTGGTAGCCTGGCACAGGGCTCCGAGCTGCAACGTGTAAATGCCCTCTACTCACACGAAAAAGAAACTTGCACGTCGTTGGAGGCAGAACTGGTTCGCTTGAGAACGAAGGCAGATACAGAGATACAAGAGTTGAGGAACCTCCTCTCTGTCGCCGATGCACGTGCAATGGAGTTAGAAGCAGCAGCAGGCAAACTAGAAGAGCGATGGCAAACGGTGAAGGTGACACTTATCGACGCACAGAACAAGAATGCTGGGTTATCCGTGTCGCTTGCCGAAGCGAAAACAGAGTTACAAAGCGTACTGGAGAGGGCTTGCCGAGCAAAGAGTGAGAGTGCGCACCACGTGGCTGCAAGCGCAAGTTTGAAAACCAGGTTGGCCAACTTGCAAACTCAGAAGGAGCTAGCAGAGATGCTTGCAGAGGATCTCACGTCGAAGCATGCTGCCCTCAGTGGTCGGGTCTCCCTTCAAGCAGAAGACATTTCGGCATCTGAAAGCCGTGCGTATGCAGATAAACAACGTCTTCAGGAGCTGGAGATGCAGTTTGCAATTGTAACACAAGATAGAGACGAGCACATACTCTTGCTCTCTCAGACCGAAGAAGCGCTGGCAAGTGCCCTTGATCGTGAAAATGCTCTCCAATCTCAGCTGAAAGCGTCATCTGCGAGCGAGTTGAATGAAGGGAATCGCCTGAGAGGGGAACTTCACGAGGCAACCGTTGAAATCGCTTCTTTGCGCGAAGAACTGACTGAGCTGCTTGACCACTCAACGTTGCAGAGCACAACGATTGAAGCACTGAAGCTAGAGCAGGCGGAAGTGTTGGAAAAGGTCCGTGAGTTGGAGGTAAAGCGTGACGAGGCAGTGCTTCAGTGTCAAGTCGAGCATAATGCGTCGGAACAGAAGGAGCGAACGCACCAAGCCGCTGCCCTCCATGCTCAAGACTGTGAAGAAAATCTTTCACGACTGGAGAGACAGCAAGAGATTCAGCGGCAAGAGAGTATGGCTGTGCATGAAACACTGCAACGCCGAACAGAAGCATTTCTCAAACTACAGATTCAGCAGCACTCAGTTAAGATGAACTACTGCAGCACCATACGAGACCTCAAGGCTCAAGTTGTGACCCTCTCAGCTGCATCTCGTGCGTCTGATGAAAGCTTGGCAGCGAAAACGCGCGAAATGGAAGCAGCTCGTACATTAACTGAAGCCCACACTTTGAAGCTCATTGAACAAGCCCGTGCATCGGAATCACTGGAACAAGGAGTCATCGCTCGCAACTTGGCGGCGCAGCTGGAAGAAGGCCGATTGGAACTCACCGCGAGCACTCGAAGATGGATCCGAGCGGAAACAGAAAGTGGGCTGCTACAAGTTTGCATTGCCCACTTAAAGCGTTTCCTCACAGAGTCGAAAGAAATGTGTATGATGCAGCTTGCCGATGTAGAGTCAGCTCATCTGAAAAGAGACTGCTGTCAGCCCTCACTTTCGGTCTCAAGTGAAACGGAGTTAGCTGTGAATGACGACATGAGAAGCGTGGACGCCTGGTTTGACGAAGTGATTTCTGGAAACCAGACCACGGCTGATTTTTTACCGACGGCAGAGTCTGCAATCGCCAAGGAGAGCGCTAAAGCCCGAGACGAGGACTACTCAGCACGGTCGTCACTGTTGAAGACACTGACGGATCTGAGTGCACTTACGACTGAGCTGCTAGTTGTGTGCGAGAGCACGTCTGACCCTGATGCTCAATCCAACAATTCATCCGCCCACAAAGCTGATCACAACCCTGAGCACCATGACACGAGGGATGACGTGGATCTACCACTAAACAATGCCCGTGAAGCAATCTCGTGCAACAAGGAAGGTGACGAACCGCAAATTAAAGCTAGGCGAGAGGAGAAGGTGCCGTGTGAAGTTGGCCAGCTGAGGTATGTTTTCGGTCATAACTTGTGTGCTCTATCGTAGAATATCGAAGCTAACGCTCTGTTTCATGGCTCTGGTTGTAGAAAAATCGTGGTGAAGCTGAAAGAGGCGCTAGACGCGAAAGATGACATGCTGCTGTATCTGGACGGGAAAGTGAGACGCCTGGAGCAGCTTGCACAATAGTGAATCGTGGACACTTGATAGCACTCATCGAGTCTAATATATTCGTGGCAATACGAGCCAACGTTTACTATTATAATACATCGATACGCGGTTTGATCCATTGAGGTGCACAAGAAGGATTCACTCTGATTCTTCTCTAATGTTGATGAAGTGCTGCTGTTTTATCAGTTTTTTTGTTACTTTTTAATGAAATTTCAGCTTGGGCTCTAACGTCATATTTCACCTTTCCAACTTCCAACATGAAAGTGGTAAGGCTCCTCGTCTTCCTCTCATCGCCTCCCCCCGCTCTCCCAGGGCGCCCCCATTGCCACGCCTAGCTTCTCCAAGTAGCGCTAGATCTTCTCTATCTCACCCTCTATTTCATTATCCCTACAATGCCGTCTAGATCCAGTTAGGCGGCGCGAACGATGGACTTTGCCACTTTTTGAGCCTCGGCGGCTTTGAGATGCTCCTGGACTGCGGCGTCAAGATGCAGTCGTTGCGTCGCGAGATCCAATCAGACGGCAGTTCTGTCTACCATTTGCAGCTGCCGGCACTGAGCTCCGTGGACGTGGCAGCGCTGGATGTGGTGTTGCTTTCCAACCACCTGACGCTGCTGGCTTTGCCCCTGTTGACGGAGGTGCTGGGCTTCAAGGGCAAGGTGTACGCCACTCAATTAGCTCTAGACTTCGGGCGGCTCTTCCTGGAGGAGATTGCGGCTCTGGCCGATGGCGACGACGCTGCGGTGCTCGCCTTTGACGGGATGGACAAGGAACTGCCCATGTTCACGCTGAAAGAGATCGAGAAGAGCTGCAAAAAGGTCATTTGTGTAGAGTACAGTGAAGTGGTGCCACTAGCCTACGGAGTGCAGGTGACGGCGCTCAGCTCGGGCTTCAGCTTGGGGGCGAGCATTTGGCTCGTCGAAGGGCCGAATGATCGACTGGCGTATGTGGCGGCGGCGTCGGGGGACTACAACCGCCACCCGAAGGAGCTGGACTTGCTGCCACTGGTAGAATGTGAGACGCTGTTGCTGACAGACCTGAAACCGGACAGGGATCCGCATGCGAATACGGAGAGGATGGTCGAGCGCGTACTTAGTGGCGTGAGTCGCGTGCTGGAACGCGGAGGAGTGTGCATCGTGCCGACCTCGCCGTGTGGTGTGATGTTCGACCTGGTGGAAGCGGTGTACGCGGCCTGCCTGCACAATAAGCAGAATGTCCCCATGTACTTTATCTCGGACCATGCGTCGCGCGTGATGGAGCTGACGCAACTTGGAGCCGAGTGGCTGTGCGAGAAGAAGATCGAGAAGCTTTACGCTGGCGAAGACGCGTTCCTGCACGAGTCTCTACTGAAAAGTAACGTTTTCCATGCCGTCGCTGATATTTCAGCAGCGACTGCAGCAACATTCCAGGTGCGCCCGGCGTTTTTTTCGCGGCTCATACTGGAGGGTTGTTTTAACTTGGTGTGTCCGTCTACGTAGAATGGGAGCATCCTGTTCGTCGGTCATCCATCGCTCAAGTTTGGACGTGCGCCGCAATTGATTCAAATGCTCGGAAACGAAAGTCGAAATGCTGTTCTTCTGATCGGTACGTCAAAGCGGTGGCTTTGATACAAAATGCAGGTCTAACCTCATTCTCGTTACAGACCCAGCAGTCGATGCTACCGAAGCATTCGCCCCGTTCCAAGACCTTCAGATTGAGAAGATTGCGTGCCCGATCGACCCGCGACTGAGCTGTGGTGACGCCAACCAGTTCATCGCCCGCTGCTGCCCGCACAATTTGATTGTCCCACACGAGTACACGATCGCCCCAACGGCGGAAGGGGCCGAGCTATCCTCGCACTTTTCACGAGTTCTCCCGCTTCATGAACTGACTGCGGCGAAAACGAAGGCGGAGTTGCTGACATTCCCAATGAAGCTGTTCGAACCCATTGTGATCGAGAAGACCTCGAAGTATTTGGACGGAAGGCTCGATCCTAAGGTACGCGTTGCGTTCTCTATCTGTTCAGTGCACGAAGCGAGGGTTAATTGAATGCACGTGATCTGATCCGTTTGTAGCTCGCAGCGCAAGTCACAATCACTGAGGTAAACGGAAAAGCTGCGGCCTGTGTAAACGGCGTGCTCAACGTAAAGCGAACAGCTTTTGTGCTGGAGCCACCTCCCGTCGCTCCTACCGTGCTTTCAACCTCCGACGTGAACGATGATTCCAAGCCGAAGAGCTCAGGAAAACGCAAGGCGTCAGCGATTTCAGACTCGGATACCAGCAGCAGTCTTCAGAGTATCGATTACAAGGAAAAGAGCAACCTCTTGTTGGGCCAAGTGGATGAAGACAAGCTGATGAAGCAGGTGAAAACGGTACGAATAGCTTCTCGATCCTCGGATATCAATCGCAAGGTGAACTAACGGAAGTTTCTCGGTGTTGGTCATTGCGCAGCACGACCCACACGCCCAGGTGTACATTTCCCAAGGCCAGGGAGACGCTGATGTGTTCATGAGCATCCCATCGCTTGACGCCCGTATCACATTGTGGAAAGAGACTGGCAAGACGCTCGTCGAGACGGAGAAGGAAGATGCTCGTGCCTTGCTGACTTCGTTCATCCTTGCGCAGCTGGTAGTGATCACACAAGGCTAGAGGAGGGAGCAGCTGCCGATTGGAGTGTGCCTGATGTTGTTGCGCAGAATAGATAGCATCCATATCCAGCACGAACGCGAGCGTTTTTGCCTTGCAGCATATTGACGGAGCCGAGCGTATTTTTGGGCTGACTGCGTTGGTTTGGCTCTGCCCCGTTCCTTCCAGACGAAGCGGCGAAAACGCGACGAGCAGGGAAGATGGAGCGCGTGGAAGATGGCTCCAGCTTGAACGTCATCCCTCCCATGTTCCACGCTGGTACGAAGTGGCTTGGCCAACGATTCTGGGGATCGTCTCACTGATGCTGGAATTGATTTGAGTGCAGGGATCTCCAACAAGTTCACGAAGCGCCATCTCAGCAACTTCCGCGACACAACGCTGACGGCAGCGTCCGCGGCAAAGCAACGGGCCGAACGGAAGCTGGAACGTCAAGCGGATGCGATTGAGAAACAACAGCAGAAAATTGACAATGAGGTGGAAGATGCTCTTGTGATTTCCTTTCTGCTTGATTAAGTTTCTCACGAATATTGTATTTGTGTTTTTGGCTTGGGTGCATTGAACAGATGAAAAAACTCTCCGAGATTACTCAAAACCTGCATCGCCAGCAGCTTCGAGAGGCGAAGCGTCTTCAGAATCGACTAAACTACGCGGCGTCAATGATCCAAGCTGCCTATCGACGTCATTTGTTGTACGTAAACCAAGTGAAGAGCGACGCCGCGGTTTGCATCCAGACTTTGTCGCGTGGGTTTCTCTCTCGGCGCTTGTACTGGGATTTACGGCTGGAGCGCGAAGTTTGTCTGCAAAACTATTCCTCGGCTACCATTTCGAGGTGTATGCGCAAGTTCGCAGCGAGGAACATCCGAGCGAGGGAGACTGAGCTCAGGTTTTGGGCCGCATGCACCATTCAGGGCATCGCTCGGATGACTGCTGCTCGAAAACTCGTCCAAGAGCAACGACAGCGACAACAAGAGGCTGAGCGACAGCATCGCGCTGCGATTGTGATACAGAGCAACGCACGGAGCTTCATGACACGGCTCATTTATCTGGATGTGGTCTACCTAATTTGCCGGATCCAGGCGGCGATGCGGGGGTGCCTAGTTCGAAGGCAGTTGAGGTGGCTACGAGCTTCAGATGTGGAGGGGATCTCAAAGCTACAGGCTCATGTTCGAGGATTTCTAGTGCGACGCAGAGTGACTTTCTGGCGATGTAATGGTAGCAGCAGGACTTCTCCTTTGCCAAGCAGCCGATCCAGTAGTGAATCGGTCGGGAAAATCGACCAAGCGATTCAGGCAGACTTCGGGATCTCCAACCGAAAGTTTAATGGAGTTCGAGGCCATTTCGAGCCAGGTATTCGTACAGCACGGGCGGCATCCTTCTCGTTCGAAGCGGATGATGCTTTGGTAAAGAGCGGGGCTGAACGCCATCTCGCTCGATCTTCGACAGGTTTGGGGTGGCAGCAAACTGTCGAGCCTGCTATCAAGAGATCGTACTGGTTGCCGGCGGGGGCGAGCTTTGATCGACGCTTGCCAGTGTTACCAGTGCCGAAGCGAATGCTGGCACTTGAACGTACCAGCGGAGACAGTGGAGATCCGCTCGGTAATGACGACCTGCGGCTCATCAACCAAAGCTGGACACCCAAGAAGCGTCCGCATCAAAAGCCCTGCCCTGTTCGACTGAGCCCCGTGGTAATTCCATCGGTCAGAAGCGAAGTGAATGATCCCAACTCGGCTGAAGTTCAAGTTCTGGAGGAAATAACGTTAGAACAAGAGGAGCGTCTTCGTCGCCAAGAAGAGCTCAAGCAAAAGTTACAGCTCCGAAGGAACCAAGAAAAGCGGCAACAGGAATACGAGCTCAAACTCAAGCGAGAAGCGGAGGTACAGCAGCATCATTTTGTAGGAATCGCGATGTTATATCACTGACTTTTCATGGTTCGTGAAACAACAGAGTGAAGCAAACGAGCGCAAATTGATGGAGCGCGAGGAGAAGGCGATCCGTCTCCAGCTCAAGATACTTCGTCGACGGTCAAAGGAAGGAAAGATCCGGCAGGTGACAGTCGATCAGCGTCGCGAAGAACGAGAACGGTTGGCTATGGCACGGGAGGAACGGCACGTCCGGCTACACATCAAGTTTTGCGCTCGCCAGTTGGTCAAAAAGCGACAACAGCTCGCTACGGCGTCGACAACAGCAAGTGAAACGGAGTCTCAGCCTCCATCGACCAGTTCCAGTCGAAATGAAGGCCACGCACGTCGAAGATCCAAACCTCGCAAAGGCTCGGCAATGTCCAAGAGTGGAGGCGATGCCAGCAGCGAGGACGACGGTGACATGTCGTTCCTCGATATCGACTTTACCATACCAGCCTCGATGAAGTCACGCAAGCAACTTGGGAATAATTCAGGAGCCGTACACTCAAAGAAGCTTCGCGTTGGCTCGAAGGCTCCTGCGAAGACGAGGAAAAGACCAGTCGGAGGAAAGAGCAAGAAGCACAGCATCACCATGACCAAAGTGGGGACTTCACTGAGCCAAGTTGACGCAGAAGACCAAGACGATTGTGGATACGGCGACGACTTCGACGACGTAGTAGACGAAGCAGCACTTAGCCACCTTATCTGCTGAAGACAGGGAGGAAGCAACTTGGAAGAAAACATAATCAAACCGATGAGAACTCAACTGTGCTCGAAAATGAAATATCCATGCGCTTTATGGCTCATTCAAATGAGTTTCAACCTTGTTCTGGATTCTACGCGTCAGTGTCTGTGCGACGGAATAGGTAGAGGTATCCAGCACCGAGCGGCGGCTTCTCCGAGACGGCTACCTTGTCGTCGTTGAAGATAATCCAGCGGCCGTCCTTCTTCATGTGGCAGACGTAGTGTCCCGAGTTGGTGTTCTTGCCGACGTGGCTGACAAAGCCCACAAGAGAGTATTCGCCCACAGTCTCGCTATCCAAACGCTTCGCAGATCCGGAATCACCAGAGGTTGCTGCTGCTACTGTTGATTCGCTCTCGCATTGAGCAACCGCACCATCCAGATCGTCCATGTGGCTGAACAGCCACTCTGCGGCGCGGTCGGGGTCGCTGTCCGTTTGCTTGAGCGCACACTTGGCGTGAGGCTCCGCGAACCCCATGGCCATCAGGTTCGACACGTGCTCCATGTTGACCGAGTCGCCGTCAGCCTTGGGTGCGGAATCTGCAGGAGCTGGCGGGTCGTTAAAGTCCGGGTCTTCCATGTGACTGAAGATCCACTCCATTGCCGCTTCAGCATTAGAGTTGCCAGTAGCAATGGCTGCACGCTTGCAGCCATTCTCCGAGAACCCCATCGACACAAGTTGAGCCACAAGAACGTCGTCCGCGGCATCCGGCGCAGCGCTAGGGGCGCTCTCACTCGCTGTACCAGCGGCAGGCGCCTCCGGCAGTTCCTCCTCACCATCAACCAGACCCGTCGACACGAACCGGCTCAACGAAAGCTTCTCGGGGACCTTCACTTCGACTTCCAGTTTCTTGGGCGTCCAGTCTCCAGCCACGTAAAAGCGCCTCATTTGCACCAGCAAATAACGCGGGAAGGAGCGAAAGCGAACGGTCTTCTGCGCCTGACCTTTCTTGCCAGTGGCTGGGGACAAGAAATCTTCAATGACTTCGGGCGCCAGCGTCTTCTCAACACACGCTTCGAACGGTACGTTCGGAATCACGCGATCTTCCTGATCCTTGGTCTCCGCCTTCTCGTTGTCTGCAAGACGCTGGCGCTTTAGTTCAAGCACCTGGTAGGCGCTCACTTGCGTGGCGTTGGTTGCAGCCTCCAGAGGAATCTGCAATTGAAGCAGCATATCATCACGCGGCACATACTTGACCTTGTTGGAGGCCACGCACTGCACACGGTCTTCCAGCTTGAACTTAAACAAGTTGGCAGTAGGCAACTCGGCGCTACTGGCGCTGTCTCCTGCGAGAAGCGGCCCCAACCGGCTCGCACCAACACGTTCAGCACGCGTCATGAAGTCGAGCAGATACTGAAGGTATTCAACAGCATCTTGCTGCTGGCCCGTGGAGAAATCAGGGTGTCCCTTGCCTACAAGGCCGCGGAACGTAATCGGCCGCAGCTCCAGGTTGTGAAGATAGTCCTCTTCCACCTCCTTGTCGGTGTCCTTAGGCGGCAAGAACTGCTTCTTATAGCGGTCTGTCAGCGCCGCGCACGTAAGCTTGGCAAACTGCGCGGCGAAGTCGTCCACAGGCAGGGTCGACGGTGTATCCGCCGTGGCGAAGATCTTGTCCGCGGCCTTGAAATACCGCTCCTTCACCTCGGGGAGCGCCAGCAGCAGCTGCAGCACCGAATTCATGTAGCAACTGTTGCCCAAGTTCTTGAATCCCATGTATCCAGCTCCCGAGACCGGCACCAGCTTCTTCCCAGCCTCCGTGACGGCATCGAACTCATACGACAGATTGAGCCCCACCTGGAGCTCATTCATCGACTTGTCCGTCTTGCGTAGGTTGTTGACATTGATCGCAAAATGCTCCAAATGCTTCGCCAGCAGCGGGTTCTTCACCATGTCGTCTTCATCCGGCGCGTAGCTGTACACATCTCCCCCTTCGGCCGTAATCGTCCCAAGTTTCACTGACAGCGGGTACATGCCGCCCGTCTCCGTGAAATGCGTCAAGGCCGCGCCACAGCCGCCCGATCCGTCCCAGTTCTGCCTGCCACAGCCAATGTAGCCATCTGACAAATTGAGCCACAGGTTCTCCTGCTTGTCACAGTCTGGGTTTTGGCACTTCCAGGCCGCAGGATTGGATGCAATATGAGGAGGAGATGGGACCTGCTCCAGGTGCTCGGCGTACTTGGTGGGCTTGAGCTCCTCCTGCCAGGACGCCACTTCCTCAGTGACCGTGTTGCCTGCATGGTTCAGCACAGCTTCAGCAGCTTCTTTCAGCTTCGAAGGGAGGCTAGGAGAGTCCAGAGCCACTTCGGCAAGTTCCTGCTGTCCATCACCCAAGAGGACAATACTGTAGATCTTCTCCAGCTCGAACTTGTCCTCCAAGTTGACTGCGAAGCCCCCGGCGCCGCCAATAGCGAGCTTGGTGGGAGTTTCCTCGGCGCTCGCAGAGGTGATGGGCTTGGGGATGCGCTTGTGCTGCTGGTGCAGGTAAATAGCGGCCCCGATGGCGTCGGATTTCGCGTCAAGAAGACCATTCCGGTCGTAAGGGAGGGAGGATTTGCCGTACGAGAGGAAGCTGCGCAGGTTCGTGTAGATCCCGGAAGGCGAAAGCGGTGAGTCGAAGGACAGCACGCACTCGTCGCGGTACACGCGGTCGGACGCGCGTGCCACGCGCACATGCGAAGCCGCGGACTGGAGACGCAGAGAGACCTCGGCCATGATGGATTCCTTTTGCGTTTTTGGGATAGATCTCTTGTTGGGAAAGATCACGAAAGAAAAATACAATTTAGTGTGCACATACATAATCTTGACAGGGGCACTTCAACATGGAGATGTCGAATTCAAGCTTTGTTTTACTAGTTTCTCTCGTCTCTTGCAGGTGCATCTTGAATAAAATGCCGACAAATTAGCGGCAATTACTTCAGCATGGCAATCGTTGCCGTGGTTGGAGTGGTGGGGGTCATGCCACCTTCAGAGCTAAGCGCCGCCATCTCGTCCTGCGCGCGACGCAGCACCTTTTGCGCATTGGCCGTGATGGCCGACTTGGTCGGATCGCCGTTGAAAATGCGCGAGTTGTTCACGATGAGCTCGAGATCCTTCACGAACTCGCGCATCGAATCGTACTCTTGCGCCTCGATCTTGCGACGGATGGAGCTCAAGTCCATGGGCTGCTTGACGATCTGGTAGTAGTTGCGGACGGTGTCGGCGTCCACTGGCACGCGGAAAAGCTCACTCTCTGGCATGTCCAGCAAACGCTGGACGACCACTTCCAGCGCGTTGTTCAGGTGCTCCACGGGCATACGCGAGCGACTCTGCTTGATAGCTCCCTTGGCATACGGACGCTTGTACAGCTCCGCTTGCTCACGCACCTCCATCTCGCGCTTGCGTTTCTTCTCCGCGTGATGCTTGCGCGCGCCCTCGCGCAGCTCCGCCAGGTTCACGGTGATCTTGGTGGACGAATCGCCACTACTGACCACGGGATTCTTCTTCATCTTCAATTTCAGCGGTTCGGCGAGCATGGCGTTCGCCTGCTTCTCTGAGAATGAGCCCGACTTCTTGTTACGTGCTTCATCAGCCATGTACAGCGGGCAGCTGCGGTTCGTGCGCATGTGGCCAACCTGCAGGCACTGCGTACAGCGAATGACGCTCTTGCCACTTGCATCATCGCCGTCGCTACCGTCAGCGTCCTCACCTGCGTCGCCCTTCTTCAGCATCTCCTGGTACCCTTTGTTCTGAGCTTCAGTCTTCTGCAACTGCTTCAGTTCCTCTTGTAGCTGCTTGCGCCGCTTCGCTTTGTCCAGTAAGCTCTGGCTGGTACCGTCGTCTTCCAGTGCCAGCATCCGTTTACGCTTGCGCAGCTGGTTGCGTTCATCGGCCTTTAGCTGGCGATCCTTGCGCTGCTGCATCGCACGGAAGCGCGCCACTTGTTTATCGTCGACGACAAACTGAATTCGGACGGTCTCGCTGCCATCCTCCTCGATAGTCCGCACCACGCGCTTGAGAACCTTCCTCCCCGGAACCTTCTTTGAGGCACTGGGCGGTTCCGACGGGACCGGCGTGCGACTGCCATGAGTTGGCGATGACACCCGCGACAACTGGCCCGTCGGCGTTGCCAAGGCGGACGACACGGCCGATTCACCGCGAGACATCATGTTTGATCGCGCACCGAAGCCAGACACCGACGAAATGCCACTCGCTCCAGAGCCACCTTCTCGAATTCCACTGGCACGCAACTGATTTCGAAGACGGTTTGTGTCGACGTCAGGACGACGCACTGCGCTCGTCGGTTTGGCGCTAGCGCTGGGGCCTTGATCCTCGTTCATCTCTTCCATCAGGCGTCGCAGCTCGACCGCGTCTTCCCGCTCTGCAAGCACCTCCTTCGATCGGTTGAGACCTCCACCACCACTGCGGAACAAGTTCTTCGGTCCGCGTTTCGTGTCCGTGCCTCCCAAGATGTCGGCTTCCACATCAGCGCCCAGTTCGTCAAGTTCGTCGTCTCCGTCCGACTCTTCATCCGACGAGAAAGTGGTCTTCGCCGAGCTAAGCACGTCCATTTGCCGCTCATAGATCACATCACACTTCTTGCGGTACTCTTGCTGCTGCGCAGAGAGTGACTTGCGCGCTCCGCGTGCGAATTTGCTCAAACTACCAGCCACACCGTGGGCTGTTGCTCGACTACTGAGCTCACGCACCATGTGAATTCGGTCCCAACGGCGCAGTTTCTTAATGTCTGCGTCAGCCAGACCCAGATTGCGCAGCACATCGCCAGCCTCTTTCATCTTGAGCTTGCGCAGATCGGCAGTCGTGCCCGTGACTGCAGCCACGGCCTTTTGCACAGCTGCAGTCTCCGCACTAATCTTGCTCTCTGCTGGTGCGGCGTCTTCCTCTCCGTCTTTCTTCTTGGCGCGAGACTGCGGCACACGAACGAAGCTAAAGCCTTCACCACGACCAGTAGGGTCACCGATGCCACCAAGTTGAAGCATTCCTGAGCCTTTACCCTGAAGGTGGCACTCGACGTAGTTGTTCGTCAGGTTCCACGGCGTAAGCTGGAGCTGCTCGTTAATGTACCGAGCGACTTGGATGTCTTTCTCGAGCTTGCGCACCACAGGGTCTTTCTTCCACAACTCGGACTGCGCCTTCTCTCGGGCACGCCTCTCCAGGTTGGCTGGCACCAGGCGTGTAGACAACGTGTTCTTGCGTAACTCCAGCCGGCGGATCAAATGGTTGATGGCCCCATTCACACCGGACGGCGTGAACAGCTTGGTCAGTCCAATATCCAGCAGCCGCCTGTGGCCAGACATCATGCTTTCGTAAAGACACACACTTTCCGGCGGGATACTCGCACGAATCTCCTCCTCGCTTTGCAGTTGGGAAGTAGGCTTCTTCTTCCACCAACCGGAGTCATTACCACCACGCTCGAAAGTCGCCACCTCCTTCATACGCTTGCGGATAGCGGTGCCTGATTGATTCGGGAAAGCACGAGCGATATCCTCGATCTTCAGGCGCTCACCATCGCTCGCTTTCTTGAACAGGCGAAGGATGTGGAACGACATGTACGGGCGGATGAACTCATTCGCACTTCGAGAGTTAGGAGCTGGCACTTCGATCTGAGGTTCAATTTGCCCTGCGACAAAGACCTCCGGCAGCTCCATGATGTACACCGTAGTTTTCGGCGCTCCCAGACCACCCGACTTGTCTGCTGCGCCAGCCTTCTTGCCCTTCGTCACCGAGCGGCACAGGAGAAAGATGTCGCCGTTGTTGCGCTCGCGAGCGTCCGGATTCGCAGCAAACGGAATCGTGGGCTTGTGAGGGAAGATTGGCACCTTGTAAAGCTTCGAGTTCAGTGACGTCACCACTCGCCCAGGAGGAATATCGCCGACGAATGGAGACTCGTCATGGTCACCAAGCGTAATGACTTGGCCCATCTTCATGTCCGGAGGCTTTGGACGCGTTTTACGAGCCTTCTTCTTGCCCAATATGCCCAATCCCGCTGACGCATCCTCTGGTGGGCGCCAGTAGTGTAGGATGCGGGCCGCCATACCAGGATTCGACAGCATCGGCGGGTGCTGCTCTGTGTACTCGATGAGAATCAGCTTGCCGCCAGCCGTCGGGCTCAAGTCTGAGCTCTTCTTAATTTGTGTAACCATAGCACTCTCCTCTTGCGGAGCCAGCTTCGCGGCACCTGGGGGTGGCGGCAAGAACTGCAACCGCTCGTTGATTTTGAATCTCCCACGCGGTCGGTGGAAATCGCGCAGCTTGGTTTTTGGCAGTTCTGGTTTCGTGAGTGAAAGCTTCATTGCCGGCAGCGAGTGGTGCACGTAGCCGATGTTCTTCACCACACGCGTGTCCTTGGACTTCTTGCCGCTACCTTCCGTGCCCAATCGACCTTCAGCTGTCTCCTCACCGAACTCGAGGTTGCCCATAACCTCATCAATACGCTGTTTCTTCTCAATGCGCTGCTTGTCCAACTGCGCCAAGCGCTGCTCTGCAGCACCCAGCTTTCTCTCTGGAATGCGCAACGTCGGTCGGACATCCTCCATCTCGGGAACCGAGTAAATGAGCGACGCATCGTTATCATCTAACACCAGCTTGCTCTCCGGCATCTCCTGCGTGGACTTCCAGCCAATGGCCGCCACCCATGAGTCGTCCTGCAACTCCTTGTTCAGCGGGCACGGGAGCGTCTCCGTCTTCGCACTCTCCTCACTCGTTCCATTCGCAGCATTCTCCCCATGTTTCTTCTCCTTCACGGCACCTTCGAGCTCCCAACGGTAGTTGCGCGGCTTGGTCATATCAAACTGGTCCCCCCTGAACGCCACCGACAGTACTGCTGTTTCCCCCTGTCCAGCACTCGCCGCTCGCAACTCCTTATACGTCTGCACACCGGTCAGCGTCGCCCTCTCACTCTTTTTCGCCGCATTTTTCGACCAGCTACCTCTATTGGCTGCCTTCTCTTTCGCCTTGACGACCTTCACTCCTCCAGCCGAGTCCTCCACCTCAACGCATCCTTCTGCGTCGTCCGTCGGCCTTGTCTTGGCCGCAGCAGCGAAATCAATTCCCCAGATAATATTCTCCTCCCATGGCAGCTGCTGTACTTTGTGGTACTGAGAGTCGGTCTCCTCTTCATCCTCCGAGTCTGTCAGGCCAATGGGTCGGCCGCCTGTGGCCGCCATCGTGACGAACGGCGTGGCTGATGACGCCAGGAAGCGCCGCATGGGCTTTCCCTTGGCCTCTGCCGCCCGAGGAGGATGAGACTGCATGCTCTGCTCCCTGCCTGCCGCATTCTCGGCGCCCCCGGCCTCCTGCGTCGTCAGCAACTGCTGCAGCTGGTCGGGCGCGAACCTAGCAGCGGCGGCGTCGTTTGCCGCGCTCTGTGCCGCCTGTTCCGTCTTGCGCTGCTCTGTAACCTCTTCCAGCTCCTTCTCCAGCGAGCGAAGAGTCTCAAACACCTCCGAGTCGCGCGAAGAGCGCTGGTAAAGCGCAGCGAAGTCCACGGGCTGGGGGCGGGCGCTCTCGGCCTTATTTCTTGGCGAGGACCCATCCGATGGAGGTGCGCGCGGTGTCAGCGGGTTCGCAGAAGAAGGCGCTTCGCGTAGCGCCGAAGTTGGGGCCTCGGGACGCCCCGTGGGGCTCAGTAGAGCGCGTTCTAGAGGCGCGGAAGCCAACATCACCCCCTCTTGCTGGGTTGGCGCCATGTTGCCGACTGACGCCAGGCACGGGCCAATGAGAAACGTGAAGGTGGTGCGAATGTTGCTTGAAGG
>JAABLL010000257.1:0-15938 GCA_012295475.1 Phytophthora gonapodyides | reverse complement strand
CGTAAGCTCCAGATTTCCTCTGCGCTGAGCTGCTCGATGTAGAATCGCTCGTGGATCCCTGCAGCCACCAGAAGGTCACTATAATAACACTGGTGAACTATTAGTTGTATCGCCATTACGCGGGCTGTCAGCGCCTTCAATTGTTATCGATGACACGACTTCAACTATCCCTCGTTCGCCTGGCACATGGTGTGTCAACTGGCTGCCAGCTGGCTCACCAGCTTAGCAGAGCTCTACGCGCCCGCGAATCCGATCTCTCCTCTGCTTCTTGCTTTACTCTACGAGGCCGAAGACGGTGCGCGTGCAAACCCGAGCGATGGGATCGTTCTCACTTTCCAATTCGTCGGGCACCAAGCAATTCCCACCAAATCCCAAGCAAGTATGCTCCGCTGCGCGCAAGTGTTCACGGTCTCCGCTGCCGCCGTAGCCATGGCAATGGGCTCCTCTTCGGCGTTCGAGGTCGGCAGCCAAGGCCGCGTGATGTGGCAGAACAACTGCGACTACTACGGCAACGACCTCCGCTCGGTGGCAGGCATCCCGGATGTCTGCGGAGACCTCTGCGCGGACGACTTGCAGTGCTCTCACTGGACCTGGACGTACTTCAACGGCGGCACCTGCTGGCTCAAGACCGGCAAAGCGGCCGAAGTCTCGACGTACTGGGGCGGCGGCTGTGGGTATGTTATCGACCGCTTCTCGAGCTCGAGCTCGAACTCGAACAGCAAGGGCAAGCAGAACGCCGAGCAAAGCGGGAACCAAAGCGCCGACCAGTATCTCGACCAGAGTCAGGCATCGCAGGCCGACGAGACATCACAACCTTCGGCTTCCCAGGATTCAGGCTCCTCCCAGACGTCCGGGTCGTCGACGACCTACGAGAACGGGCTTACGAGTGCGGAGACGGCGGAGATGCTGGCCTCGATCAACTCGTACCGTGCCGAGTACGGCCTCTCCGCATTGACTATCGACGCCCGACTCGTGGCTGCTGCCAATGTGCACTCCGAGGACCAAGCCACGCAGTGCACCATGAGCCACGACGGCACGGACGGATCGGAGCCATGGGACCGGATGGAGGCCCAGGGCTACGAATGGAGTGTTGCCGCCGAGAACGTGGCTGCCGGTCAAACCAGCGTCTCCGCCGTCATGACGTCGTGGTGGAATTCGGCCGGCCACCGCGCCAACATCCTCAAGGACGACGTGGTGAACGTCGGCTTCGCCTTGACGAGCAACGACGCTTGCAGCGAGTACAAGACGTACTGGACGCAGGACTTCGGCGCCCCCCAGTAAAGCTGGTACCATGAGTATGGATCTTGATGTTTCGAGGCGAGGAGCTTCGACTGGTTTGTGGTGCTGGGCAGTGCGTCTACACCTTTGCCCGCCCATAGTTGTGCAAATCCACATCCAAAGTCGGCAGCTATAATTTTGGGCGACGGCAAACTGCCCAACTTAAGAAACGCCACTCTTTTTCCCCATTCAATGTCGCCTAATCAACATTCAAAGTTGTCACCGCCGACGAGATTCCGACGAGGAACGCCCGCGCGCGCGAAGCCGCCCGAGCTTATGAGTGTGGCGCGCCTCATTCCTCACTCTCCATTCTACGAGCATCGCGCAGATGCCTTTCCAGTCCACGCTCAAGCGTCACACGTCCGAGGTACGCCGCCGGGTTCTCGAGACTTTCAACATCGGGCAACGGCCAAGACTGGCGCGCCGTCGCTCACCACAACGGGTTGGTCACGGGCGGGCAGAGAACCTTCCGCGTGGAGGGCAAGAGCTGCTGAAGTCACGGCAAAATACCGGGAGGCTCTCGAGCTCTGGATGGAGGTGCACAAGATGGAGTTGCATGCTGCGAAGTTCGTCGACGCCGCAATTCGCTTCGAGGACATGGAGCAGGGCGAGTAGGTGGGTCTGTAGGGAGAGGAGGAGAACAGTATGCCGGCTTTGATTGTGGATTAGTCAGCTTTGATTGCACTAAGGATAGTGGTATTGCTTATTTCGGGTCCCTCGCTCAGGCAAAAAAAAAGTAGAAAAAAAAGCTGCCGACTTTGGATGTTGATATGCCAACTATGGGCGGGCAAAGGTGTAGTGTCGTCATCGTATAGACCCATGCACCTCGTAGTTTGTCCGTCGCGTAAAAGTTTAGCCACGATCGCAGTGGCAACAACACGTAGTAAAGTCCAATGTTTTGTAAGCGCGTCGTGGTCTTTTCACTTTATCTGTACGCACTGCAAACCACTGCGCGTCTTGCTTGATATCTTAGTACACCGAGAGCGAAGGCGTCTGGATCAACACCAGCTCACTTCCTGTTCGGGTTGTGGGATCCGTTCGCAGCTCACGCCGCGCTGTTGAGATCCGTGGCGCCGTAAGTGGACGGCGCTGCATGCTGGTGCACGGGCGCGCACTTCTCGCAGCAGAAGTAGACCGTCGCCGCTCGCGACAGCCTTGCGCCGTACTGCATGAGCGGGATGCCGATGCCCAGCAGCAAAATTGTGGCCAGCAGGAAGACCAGCAGCCCCACGACGCCGTGGAAGTTGTCGCCCAGACTGCCGCGCGAGATGGCGCCCACTGGCAGCGAGAAGGCGATGGACAGCACGAGACTGCTGAGCGCGCCGATCAGCGCCTTGACCGACACGAAGTAGAGCGTGGCGCGCAGAGCTTGAGGGGAAAACTTGCTGAGCTCGGGCACCAGCCGCTCGACGCTCGTCTCGCCGCACGCGCGCGCACTGGCGTGGGAGCCGCGCTGCAATTTCTTGAGGGAGATGCGCTCCTCCGGGAGCGACGCGAAGTTGACGAGCCCCACGTCCAGCTCGGCCAGCGCGGCCACGGCGCAGAGCACGAGGCGGAAGAGCAGTAGGCCGAGACAGCAGAGCGGCGTCAGCAGCAGCGACAACAGCGCGCCGCAGCCCACGACGGTGAAGGCCGCGGCTCCCAGCAATGAGTTGAGCCAGTGGAAGACCACAAGCTTGACTGTCACGCGGAGCAGCGCGTGCACGAGGCCCTCGGCGTCCTCGTCGTCGGTGGGGACATGCGGGCAGTGGTGCAGTGGAGCCACGGGCTCGACGTAGAGCGGCCTCGCTTGGAGGGGATGGTGCTTGTGCGTGTATGCCACGTGCGGGAAGGACTCGCCCTTGGAGGGCGACGCGAAGCTCACGTGGGCGTCCTTGCCGCGGGGCATCGCTGCGCAGGACGAGGAACTATGGTAATGATACCGAAGTGCGTGGCCAAGCGGAGCCAACTTGAAAGTGGAGGAAGATGAGCTTGAATTATGATATTGGCAAAAGTTTCAAAACAATGACACATAGTGGAAGCAAGTTGTTCACGAGAGTGCCGTACGTGTTTTTGTGTGGCCCGAACCCCGCAGCCAACAAAGGCAACTTCGCATCGGATAGGCATTGCTGGCAAAATGCCAGTGGCATTTGATTTCTCTTCGTGGTGTCTAGGTGTGCTTGTACTATAGCATTTTTTCACTGTGTTCTTGAGATGGTCGTCTAGATGTTGTAGTTTGTCTTGGTCTCCGCTATCACTTGGTAGGTTTTGGTTCATTCCCAGCCGCCGATCACACTTGTTGCATGGGCTGCTTGGTGCCGTACGACGGCAGCGCCTCGTCCTGCGTGGCGGAAGGCACGTACTCACGCGTGTAGATGGATGAGAAGACCTCGCGACACAGCAGGCGCGTGGTGACACACGAAAGCCTCGCCACATGCGGCATGGCGACGAAGCCGCTGACCAGCAGCGCCGAGGCCACCACGAGGAAGGCCGAGAGGTGGAACCAGCCCTCACCGAAGTACTCGGCGCGGAACGGAGGCGACGTGAGCGCGTGCACCGGCATAGAGAAGGGGATGACCACCACCATGGCGCTGAGCACACCCACGCCCAGCTTGGCCGTCGTGAAGTACAGCAGCACGGCCAGCGATGGCCGCGCGCGCGACGTCTCGCTTTCGCCGTAGTGCGGGATCTGGCCGTACAGCTTGAGCTCCACGGGCTCGACAAAGTTGTGCAGCGCCACGTCGAGCCGCGCCAGCAGCGGCGCCACATACAGCAGTCCCTGGAAGACCACGACGCCCAGGCAGCAGAGCGCTAGCGAGCCGAGCGAAAAGGCCACGCCGAAGAGAATCACCATGAAGGCCGTACTGGCCAGCACGTAGTTGAGCACGAGGAACACGAGCACCCTGGCGGCGCGGAGCACCATGGCCTGGGCCTCGCTGCACAGTGTCGTCAAGTCCGACATGGCAAAAGTGCGACACCACGATTTTGAGCTCTGTTCAGCAGTGCAGTGTAATTTGTCCTAAAAATCATTTTGCAAGATGTTCATTGCGGCTTTTGTTACGCGTTTGGGTAGCTGGTAGGGATGTTGGAGCCGTACATCGTGGCAGTGGCTGCTGTGGAGGGATACTGCACGATGGGGATCGTGTTCTCAGACGCTGACACTCGCTCGCAGCAGAAGAATTGCGTCAAGGCCCGAGACAGCCAGGCCGCCACGTGCATGGCCACAACCGAGAGGATGAAGAGGCAGCCCCATAGGACGTAGAACGTGAGCGGGTGGTCGCGCAGATCTACCTTCTTGTGATGATGCAGCTCGATGATCCAGTCGTTGTCGTCGTTGCCGTCGTCGCTGCTGAAGCCGAGGAGCACCAGCGGCAATACAGCAAACAGGGATACCACGACCAGGCTGATGATGCCCATGACGAACTTGACGGTCGCGAAGTAGAGCGCGCCCAGCAGTGACACGGGCGAGAAGTACGAAAGCTCCGGAGAGAGCCGCAGGCCTTCAAAGCCGCCCAGTGCCTGGTCAGCGTCGGCGATGAGCACGCGCTCGGACCCTGGTGCGGTGATGGAGTTGCTGAGCTTGACGTCCAGCGTCGCCAGCCACTGGACCAGGACGACCACGCCGCGAAACAGCAGCAGACCCACACAGCACAGCGGGATCAGGCCGATCGCGATGTGGACGCTGGTGACGACCGCAACAAACGCAGTGACGCCCAGCAGCGCGTTGAAAAGGTGGAAGAGCCCAAGTCTCAGCGTCGTCAGGATGAAGCCCTCGCCCTTGCAGCCGTCACACTCATGGTGGCTCCTGTCGTCGCGATGGTGGCGACAGGGCCGTCGCTCTTCGGGCGGCGGTCCGTACGATGGCGGCACGTAGTAATTGTTGTACGGCTGGGCGTACACGACGGGAGGTGCCGCCGTCAGCGGCCAGCGCTCCGTCTCGTGCGGAGGCGCATTGGCAGTAGCGTACGCTTGACCGTATCTGGTATCGACCGCGGCCTCGATGTCCGGGTACAGGCGGCTGTTGTAGCTCGACGTCTCAACCATGGTGGACTGGGTTGGATTGAGCGCCGAGTTCGGGAAGGCAAGTTGCGGAATGCCAGCCGTATTCGTGTTGCATTTACCAAACAAACATTCCTGACCAAAAATGTTGTCTTGTTTCTGCAAAAGTATCATGTCAAGGGTAATCAGGCTCGACTTGGACATGCATCTCTAGCTCCTCGTCGAAGAAGCTGTTCCGTAGGAGGCCGTGCCGTTGTTCAACGGCTGGAACTGGTACGGTGCGAGCCTCGTGGCGAACTTCTCGCAGCAGAAGAAGCGCGTGGCGCCCTGCGAGATCTTGGCCACGAGCTGCATGAGCGCGACGCCCACAAGCGTCACACAGATCGCGCCCACGAGCGAGAGCCCCGGGTAGCGACTCATGGACGTGGGTCCGACACCGTAAATCTGAATGGAGTCGTAGTCGTAGCCCCCTCCTCCACGGTAGCGCGTTGCCAGCGACGTGACGAACGACACGGTCGGCGCGACGACCAGCAGCAGCGACAGGAAGCTGAGCGCACCGATCACGGGCTTGACCAGCACGAAGTAGAGCATGGCCATGAGCGACAGCGGCGAGAAGACGGCCAGACCGGGCGCGATGCGGTAGCCCGAGAGCCCCTCTCTGGCCACGTAGCGGCCGGGCGGCGGCAGGCTCGCGTCCGCGCACTGGTGAGCCGGCGCGATGTAGTTGGCCAGTGTGATGTCCCATTGCGCCAGCGCGAAGACGATGTAGACGAGCACCTGGAAGATGAGCAGCCCCACGCAGCACACAGGGATCAGCGACGCCGCCGCGCAAATACCGGCGGACAAGATGCCGCACGCCACGAGCGCGAACAAGACGTCAACCACGTGGAAGACGCAGAGCCGCAACGTCGCCAGCAGGAAGCCTGGCGTTCTGCGATGCGGTGGTGGCGCTCCGTTCCAGCCTCGAGGCCTCTCGTGCAGCTCGGGGCCTGGCACCCACAGCGACTGCGGCTGCTGCACGTCGAGCGACATCCATTGACCGCGTACAGTTGACTGCTGCACTGGAGCAGGACGAGGAGGAGCTTGGCCTGGATAAGTGTACTGATACTGGTACCCAGGGTCGTAGCGATCTTGACGTTCTTGGACGCCACTAGGGTGTGCTGCATAACGCTGTTGCGGCGGTACAGGCGGGTATCCTGGGAACGCAGACCGAGGAGGAGGGATGTTGGGATAGTAGGGAACACGTTGCGAGCGTCCATCATAAGCGTCCTCCTTCTTCTCTTCGTCATCTTGGAAGCGCAGTGGCGGCGCGCTCGCCCCTCCACGTCCTGGATGACGCGCAGCCTCTTCTTGCTGCGGACTCCACGCGCCAGGGTAGCGCTGCCACGACGCCATCGTTCTCGTCCTGATTATGATTCTCACGCGACGAGAAAGTTGAAGTGGGCCACACAATTGAGGGAAGAGAACGTCGTGCAGAATGAACGAAGAGTCGTTAGAAACGATTTCTATTAGGTTTCTAACGTGTTGAAGAGGCACTCACCGACATGGAGGCTCTCGATGCGCGAGTAGATGAAGTGCTGGGGAATACAACCGCGGCAAACACCGAGTATGTCTACTTGCGAGCCCTGGCACGCTTTATAGCGTGATTGTACTGCAATACAGATGAAGAGCACCGAATACTTCTCTTTACCGCAGAGTTTCGTGCGCTCCATGGAGAAACTGGAGAGTTTGTAGCAGGATCGTCGACGGAGTGGTTCTCGAAGGTGCCTCTGCGAAGCCCAGCAGTCATGAACAAGTTATCAACACAGGATTGTATGCGGTACCTCACGTCAATGGTGAGACGTGGTGTCAAGGGCAAGTCTACGTTTGGGAACGTGCGTTCGGCCTTGGTGTATTTGTACACGTCAACGGAGTGCGATCGACCTCGGGACTTTGACTCTCAAATGAAGCGGTTTTTCAAGGGGTTACATCACACTGTGACGAAGAGTGCGCAAGACAGCAATGAACGTCTTCGTGAAGGCAAGGAACCTTTCAGCTTCTCTATGTACAGAGCTCTAGCTAAAACCATGCTTGAATCTACAAAACAGCAGGACCTGTTTGGTCATTCGTTCCTTCTCGTGTGCTGGAACCTGATCTGCCGTGCAAAATCTACGGAATCGATCCGTCATGCTCATATGGGATGGCGTGAGGACTCGGTTGCGATAGTTTTTGCACACATGAAAAACGACCAAGACGGAAGTCACCCACGTGACCCTCGGCGAGTGTACGCAAATCCAACAATGCCAGAGATTTGTCCTGTATTGGGTCTTGGAATTTATTTCGCTGTGTTTGGATTTGATCGGGATGGCATTTTTTTGCCTGGTGGAAACCAGTCCAGTCGCTTTCTTAAAGTGTTGAAGAGTGTGCTATCTGGTGGCGTTATGCAAGAAGTACTGACTGAATATGGGCTAGAGACGGCGGACTTTGGCACACATTCGGCAAGAAAGGGTGCTGCTACGTACGTGAGTAGTTGCTCTACACCAGGGCCGTCTGCTGCTGCTATTTGCCCTCGGGCTGGTTGGACCCTTCCTGGAGTTCAGGACAAATACGTTAGGTTCGAAGCTGCAGGTGACATGGTCGTTGGTCGCTTCGTTGCAGGATTCCCATTTGATTCGCCTGGGTTCGCCACGTTGCCGCCATTTTTTACTTCAAAAGTTGCCATGATGATCAAATGGATCTACGGCATCGTGTCGAAGTAGCCATGACTTCGACTTTCCCTGGAGTTCCACCAAGCTTGCGAATGGTGTGTCAGTTTGGGCTTGCGTCCATATTGTACCACATGCCCTTTTTGAAGCAAACGCTACCCTCCAACCATTTGCTCTTCACTACTCCGTTATTTAACACGAGCAACGAGATCGAAATTGACTGGCTGCGTCAGCACATTGCCTGCCGCAACTTCAAAGAAAGTGATCTCATCAGTCCGACAGGAATCCCGCCACATGTTGGCATCATGGTGGCGCTATCCGGTTACAAAGCGGAGGTCGAGGAGATGAAAGCGGCCCTAGCAATTGAATTTGAGAAATCGTTGAAGCGCGGATCGGTCATGACCATGGAGGCGATGGAAACTGCATTCGCATCGGTGCTTGCTCGGTCTAGTCTGTGCCAACTCGAGCCACATGTTCCCCGTCAAGGTGATGAAAACATCGTTATCCCAGCTATCACGAGTCAGTCGGAGCTGCACGCTTGGAATGGTAGCTTTCATCGAGTTTCTAGAGACTTTGAACTACCACAAGGGACGCTACGAGTAATTTGGCAGCGCTGGTGTGTTGGTCAATCAGCTCTCAGGCTGCTGTCGAAGCATGATATGGCGAGCAGACCGGCGAAAATCCGACTTGCAGAGCTGCAGCGATTAATGCGTGCAGTCGAAGGCCTTTTAACTGATGAAGAGGTTCTCCGAGCTTGTCACAGCACGGATGCAGCGGGCCTTCTTTACGAGCAGGTGAATCATCGCTTTCCTTTCATTTCCACTTCCAGTAAGGGAAGGTCACGCCGACTGGACCAGTTGTCTTGGCGAACACTAGCTCGCGAGGTAAAAAAAATAAAGCACCCTTTGAATTGCTTGTGCCCAACCTTGTCTTTGGTTACAGGACTCCTTGTGCACATAGTACTTGAGAAACGCGCGGTCGTTGATGCTCCCCTCGCTAGGGGATCGATTGACCATGGTCAGCATGTTGACCACGCGTTGGTGTGACGCTCATGCGGACCGATCCACCACACCACTGCAAGCTGCTGCTGTTACCCTTGGGGTATCCTCGGAGCTTCACATGAGCCAATTACCCTGCGGTCTGTTCGAGCAATGCTGGATGGAGCCTGTTTGGCTGCGCGCTGCGAAAAGCACAACGTCGTGCCGAGTGCGCGTAGGAGGTGTTCGTGCAGTGGACGCTCCGCGTCGTTACACTTTTATGCTTTTTCTCGCGCTGGTTCTTCTTGCTCTTCGTGGTGTTGCTCTTCTCGCCGCCATAGAACACTCGGCAACGTTTCTAAGAAGGACTTGGGCGGCGCGTCGATGGGTTCCAGTGCATGTTGCATTCCAGCATATTTGACTTGCGTTTTGTGCCAGTTTTACATTCGTGGAATTCATCGCGACGAATTCCATACAAAAAGCTAGTTTTGCACCTAGAAGTTGGAAGTTTGCACGTTGAAGTGGCCGTTACGCGTCTCAGTCGACGATTTCTCCTTTCTGTGAATATGGACCTGCTGGAGGAGCTCATGCCCGAGATGGCGGACGTGCTGGCGGCTCAGGAAGGCGCGCTGACGTCCGTGATCGGGACGCTGACCGATCAGCTGCAGCACTTGGTGGCCACCAACGAGCGCCAGGCCCAGCGGATGGCGCAGCTCGAGTCCACGCAGTTGTCCATGCGTCTGGCCATCAAGGAGCTGCAGAGCACGCCGGCTCCAGCTCCCGTGGTCGTCGAGGTGCCTTCGACTGAGCCAGCGCCGCCGGACGCCTCGTTGGTGGAAGCTTTGGCAGCTCTGACGACGACGATGGAGAAGCTTCAGCAGGATGTGCAGCTGCAAGTGGCCGAGCAGATGCAGCAGGCTCGGCTTGAGATGCAAAGTTCGCGGCCTGTCGACGATGGCTCGGAGAGGGCCTTGCTGGAGCTCAAGTTCCGGGAACTGGACGAGAAGGTGAGCGCTCAGATCGGCGAGCTGCGCAGTGAAGCGACAGACAGCTTGGCCGAGAAGACCAAGCAGACGGAGGAGGTAGTTCGGAACCAGCTCGAGCAGCTGGAGAAGCGATTCGATTACTTGTCGAGGGTGAAGATGGAGGTGAAGGAGCTCATGCGTCGAGCGGACCGACAGGATCAAAGCATCGAGGACGTGCGCATCGGCATCGAGATGCTGGCCAAGTCTCTTGGCAGCGACGACGTTGATTCCGAGACGAGTGAGGAAGAGGAGGGATCTGCTGAAGGAGAAGAGACGATCACGGAGAGTGAAGAGGAGAGCGCTCCACAGCATGCTGTCAGGAAGTCCGCAACGCACTCCATCCCCGTGCTTCGGGCCGATGGCTCTCAGAAGGAAATGAACGCTAGCGCCGGCGCATCTTCACCACAGAAGCAAGACGACGGGGTGCAGACGGAATCGCGCGGTAATTCCCAGGCGGCACTTGTCCAGCCTGATGCTGACGAATTCACTCAAACGGAAGAGCCACGCGCTAGCCCCCCACTTCGATTCAAGGCTACAGTCTCCGTGTCAAACTACGTTCGGCGATCGCTGCGAAAGCGTCAGCAACGAACGGATCCGTCAATCCAGCGTTCGCTGGATTCCGTCGTAGCTCAAATCCCAGAGTCGAAGATTGAGCGCCTTCTTGAGGAAAACGAGGCTGGGGCTGCATCGGAGTCTTCTCCAGGGCAGCCGGAGGGGGAGCGCACAACTGAAGCCGTTGCCGCTCCGGCAGAATCTGTCGATGTTTCTCCACCAACCGTTGAGGAAGAGGAGAAGCAGGAGACCGTGGATGTCAATGAAGAAGTTCCACTCGAAAGCGCCGACAAGGACGAGCACGAAGGTGAAGTTGTACCAGAAGAATTGCCGCACGAGTACCGCACGCACTTGGTTTCGCAGCAGAAGGCAATGGACGACCAGGTGGATCTCTTCCGATCTTCCTCTTCATCGGGCAATCTATTGCGCCCGAACATCCTCACGTCCGTTGTTCGAGCACGGCGCCAACGCCGCTCGACCAGCTCTCGTAAGGATTCGGACGTTCAACTGAGCGAGCAGGCTTCGCTCGCTTCTGCGCACGAGCACCCTCACAGCATCACGCGCTCGATGACAGTTCCGGCGCGGAAATCGATCAGCTCCCCATCACCTTCAGCTCTTGTCTCCATGGAGCCACGCCCGCCACTAACAAAGGAGCGCATTCGACAGCTCTGGATGTTCCTGCTAGGCAAACTAGTGCGCTTACAGCGTCTTCGACAGCTGAACGGTATCAACGCCGAGAAAGCGCTCTTCCGTCGCCAGCAAATGTCGATGGGCCAACGCGTGAAGCGACTGGAGGAGAACACTGCGCGATTGGACGAATCGCTCGAGTACGTCCAGCAGCACATCCAGGACAACAGTTCCGCTATCAATGCGCTGGATGAGAGCATCGTCGAGCTGCAGCCCGTGGTGGATCGCGTTCAAAAGATGGAGCGGACCCAGAAGGCACAGGCGCGAACCATCGTGGACGTCGAGGAAAAGCTGCAAGAGATCGACGTGGAGATCCAGCGCCTGCGGACTTCGGCTCGTCGCACCAGCTCCATTTCTTCCAGCGTAACGAGCGCCGTGACGAACGCCATCTCCGCGCAGCTCCAGGACGTCTCATCCAAGTTCGCGAGCCAAGTGACTGCATTCGAGGCATCGGAGAAGATGCTGATGCAGCTCACTGCGGCGGAGATCCCTGCTCTACACGAGAAGATCGAACTCTCCCTTTACACGTTGCGGCAGGAGGCCGATCAGCGCGCGAACGAGGTTTCCTTGGAGTTCCAGAAAGGCGTCGAGCAGCTCCAGGCTTCCCAGCGCGTTTCCAGCGGAAAGCTGCTGGTCCGCATTACGGAGTTCTGCAACCGCATTTACCACACGCTGCTAGGAATGAGTGGAGCGATGCTGCAAGCTGTTGAGCTCGGCAAAGCTGACAAGTCGGCAAAGAGCTCGACGCGTTCGTCACTGGACGTGGGTATCGAGTTGCTCCACGGGATCTTCGCCCACTTCATTGTGAACTGCAACTCGCTCTTCTCACGAGAATCTGCGTCTGAAATCGACTTCCTCGTGGAATCGGCGATGGATTTCCAGCAACAACTCGATAAGCTGAAAGGCCAGGCAGCCATGTCGAAAGCTGCGGCCCATTCGCTCGCTCTTGATTCCGGTAGCAACAACGACGCCCACGACAGTGCCTCAAGCTACCAGCACTCGAGCTTTGACGACCATCTCGTGTTCATGACGACCACCAAGTTGAAAGAGCTGGAGGGCGCGTTGATCACACGAGAAGCTCAACGAGAAGGCAACCAGATCCCAGAGTTGACGCTCTTCATGCAAGACGTTGTCGTCCAGGTCCGCTCGATCCTCTTCCTGCTCCTGCTGCACACCGAAGCCATGGCTTCTCGTCACCACGTGGAAGATCTCCGCTCCGCGCAGACTGCGGTTCAAAACAAGGTGGAGGAGCATGGCTTTGCGCTCGGGCACCTCGACTCCACCATCGCGCTCGTAAAGATGTTGAACGCGCGTCTCGACAGCTTCATGGAGCTTTCCTTCGCCTATGCGAAGGAGGAGGACGTCAAGAAGTCCATGCAGGAGCTCATCGTCGCCAATAACGACATGCGGGATCTACTGACAACGAGTCTTGACGCCACGCGGAGTGAAACGCTGGAGCGGGACGGGCTGCTTGGAGAGGAGATGAACCAGCTGATCGCTCGTGTGAGCAAGAAACTGGACAAGGACGAGCTCCTCTGGACACAGGAAGTGCTGGAGCGACAAGTGCAGAACGTCGCGAACGCGTCACTCGACGAGCACGACCTCGTCGATATCCACCGTCGACTGCGGCGTAAAATGGACAAGAACCAACTGAAATCGCTTCTGCATGGCCAACAGGGCCGGATGGATTCCAGCACCAACTTGTTGAGGGGTGGCCCTGTCGTCCACGATGAAGCAGGCCAAAGGGGGGCCCCACTCATCGGTGCCAAGTGCATTTCTTGTCATGGCGAGTTGCCTCCGACGAAGGCCATGATCCAGAGTGTTGTAAGAGACGAAGTGCACCAAGAGATCGCCAAGTCTCGCGCGCAGAAGATGCCGCCATCGTCTTTGCCAACCTTCAACGCCTCCAATCACCGCAATCTCGAGACTTTCAAGAAGGAACTTCTGTTGGCCTCCCTGCAGCAGAAAAATAAATAAATAAAAATATAAACTTGTCGACAAGCACAGATGAGGTCCATTTCAAAATAAATAAAACATCCTGCTCCACCCACCGCCTCCCCCTTGAGCGGCTGTCGTTGTTGATATTTCTCCGTGAAACTTGCGACTGGAATTGAAGGCGAATCCCCTCTAAAACACCCCCGCAGCAACGAGAATGGCTTGCAGAAGCTGCGACGCGATCTCCTTGACCAGGATCATGCTGTTCTCGTCTTGGGCGAGCGCGTACACCACGGGGCGCAGGTTGTACTCGACCAGGAACTGGATCGGCGACGTGTGCGACTCGAACAGGCTCTTGAGCATCTTGAGCAGGTTCTTGCGTACGATCGCCTTTGGAATTCGACGCAGCCTCTTCAAGATCTCCGTCACGAACATGCCACTGCGTCCAAGCGCCTGGTTGAGTCTCACCGAGCGGCTTATAATCTCCAGCAGCGGCTCCAATAAATTCTCAAGCTCCGTGTCCAGAGCGTTGTGGAAGCAGATCATAATCTTCATCAAATTTTCGGGAACGAGCAACACGTTCTCCATCTTCACCGTGTCGTGCACGAGCCAAACGCTGATGGACTTGATGGCGTCGATCTGCCAGTACTTGTCCTCCAGCAGTTCCAGAAAGAGCGACACGCTGTCGTACGTCCACAGGTGCGCGCGGGCTGTAGGCGACGCATGCGCCAGATCGCAGAGGATCGGGAGCGCAAACTGCTTCAGCGGACTGGAGTTCCTCACCACCTTGATAAGCGATGGAATCACACCCGCTTGGGCCGCGTGAGTCTGTCGGTTCCGGTTGATTCGGCACAGGTAGAACATGGACTGGAGCACAATGTTCTCGACCTCTTTCCGCTTGGCATCCGAGATGGCGGGGCCTTCCGCCTCTTGCTCATTCAGCAGCCGTACAAGCGTCGGGATTGCGCCGGCGCGATCCAGTTTCTCCAGCGTCAAGGGCTCCATGCTCAGGTTCCGAATGCACTTGAGTACTTTCAGCATCGCCGAAACGTACTCGTCCGAGTGTCGGATTAACGGAAGAGACCGCGTCTTTTCTCGAGGTTCATCGCCTGCGTTGAAGATCGGAGAGCCTGGATGGATGGCTTCCAGCAAGCCTTCAAGCACAGCGCCGTCGCACATGTGCTCTTTCACCACCGCATCGCCTTGGGAAAACAGCACGAAGATGTCACAAGTCTTGTGGAGCTCCTTCATGGACCACACTAGCGCTGACTCGTCCTTGGTAGAGCCTCGTTCTACCTTGGATTTGCCTGCACCACGCGTATCATTTGCCGAGACGGAGACTACGATCTCCGAGAAAACGACGACGAACTTCTTCAACAGACCCGCCTTGACAAAAAGACGGCAGATGTCGTTCTTCGGGATCGTCTGGATACTGAAGACGCTGAAGATTCCATCCAGGGCAATGCGAAGCAGATCCACGTCGCTCTCAAGACTGGAGCACTTGTCTTCCAGGGTGAGGAAGTCCACCAACACGGGCAAACCCCCGCAGGCGATGAACATCTGCAGAGTCAGCGAACTTGTCTTGCAGCATTGCCGCACAAACTTGGCCGCTTCCATCCGCACAGCAGTCGAGAACTCAGTGTCCTCCGGGTTGTCCATACGGAACCCCCTGCCGCTTTCACCCGGCAAGTAGTACGGATTGTGTTGCTTCGTGAGCTTGATAATCACCGGCACTAGACCAACCAGTGCCAAGTTCTCCTGGAACTTCTTGTTACCCTCGACAATCTGTAGACAAAGGACAAACCACACGTTAGTATCATCGTCCGATGATCTCACACTACAGAGCAGACATCTCACAATGTTGATAACCCTGAGCACAGCATGCAGCACGTCCATCTTCTTCATTTCCAGCGCCTCCATGATGTTCGGCACCACACCAGGCTGCGACATCAAGTCCCGCCTTAACGTCACGTTCTGATCAAACAGTTCTTCCTGCACAATGACAACAGACATGATCGTCAGCGAGACGCTGTCAGCCTCCTCGACTCGAACGACGTACCAAATTATTGCACGCGTCAAGGATGACTTGGTCTTCCATGCTCGGGTCTAACAGCGACAGCAGCTCCACCACCCGAGCAGTTGCCTTCTGGCTTGTGTCACGGGCTGTCGAGTAGTCAAAGTCCAGCTCGTCGTCGAATAAGTTGTCCTGGGCACTGCCGCCGGAAGACGACCCGGCGTTACTGTCACGGTTGACGCGAAGCACAAAGCCCCCCACGTGACCATCCGCGAAGCCAAAGTCCCCATCACCGTCGTCGTTCTCCTTGAACGCATTGAGTGGGTTCTTGGCGGGCACCACAGTGGCCGGAAGCGGATCTGTCTCCATAGCGCGCTGTTGCTTCGCCGCCGCTTGCACTAGTTGTTTCTCGTCAATGTCGTCAAACGTGAGGTCTTCTTCCGGGTCTTCCACGAACTGTTGCAGCTTCGCGATGCGACTTTGGGCAGGTATCAGCGACGAGCGGTCCCACGAGTTGAGCTTCTCGGCTTTGCTCTGATTCGCACCGCTATCGTGACTACCATCAAGCGCTGGAGAGCTCTCTGGCAACGTTGGACGCTCCAGCTCTTCGTCTTCCCACACATCGTCATTGAAAAGCGCCTTGGCGTCTTCTTTCGACAGCTGGAACTTCGGCTTGCTCGGCGTCGAATCTGCCGCTGGCTTCGCTTTGCTGCCTTTCCGAGTTCCGTCGCCCCGAAGCACGAAGGGCGTGGGGTTGGAATCGACGCCAAACTCATCGTCCCAGTCCTCGACGTCCTCGTCCGACTGC
>JAABLL010000256.1:0-12662 GCA_012295475.1 Phytophthora gonapodyides | reverse complement strand
TTTTGGGTCCATGGTCAGGAATGTGCGGCTTAACTCTGAAAAAGCTTGCGGTTCTTCACACGCTATTGCGTGCTTCCAAAGCAAGTCCAGGTCGCCCGAAGATGCAACGCCCTCGGGATTATATTGAAGCACAGCACGAGCCGTCTTGAGCGCGGACAGCGTGAGGGCTTTCCGCGCAATGGCGTCGTCCGTGAGAGCTTCGGCAAGAACCAAATCCAACCCCATTCGCACCGAAATTGGTTCGTGCTCGATGGCGCTTGTGTACCAGCTGCGGACACGCTCCCAGCCAACTTTTCGTACGAGCTCAGCAAGCGCGGAGGTCATCCCACGCTTGTTATTTTGCCATAGATAATATGTCTTGAAAAACGACTCAACGAGTGTCACGTCCCCCGAGTCGGCAATGGCGCGACAAAGCTTCTCACATAGTGGCAAGAGTAGCGAGATGCGTGGACTTGTGAACGCGGCCCCATATTGGCTTAGGTTCGTATACGACATCCTCGACGGATCCTGGCTTAATTGGGCAGTCTTGTAGTGAACAAGCTTCCGCACTTTGGTGATGTCGACTGGGTCGTCTGCAAGTGCTATCGCCGTTGCCGCAACGTCCCCCATGAAGCGCAGTGTGTTCTTAAAGTCTTCGGAGACAGGCCACCCAACAACGGCAAAGCGCACGTGCTCCAGAGCCCCATATCCATCGGTCTGTTTCCACAACTGGCCAAATGTTTCATTCCCGGGATTGAGGAAAGAAAACGTCGTCGACCACTTCACTGAAGTGGGGGTGATAGCACCAAGCTTTTCACCGCCAAGCGAGAACCACGAAGCGTCCTCGTGCATTTCTTGTCCGGACCACCCGCCAAAGCTCCTGTAGTGAAGGCGAGCAATGTAGAGTTTCAACTGTTGCGCAGCAGGAACCAGTGCATTTGCTGCTGCTAGCGCCAGAAACCGGTCCTTGTCCGCACCCGAAAGTAGCTGGACACCTCTTGCCTCCAGGCCAAACCTTGAATACGAGCGAGAGAGCATGAGCGCCAGTATTGGTTTCTCAGTGGCTGCAGCTCCGCTTCGAACCTCGTTACCTGGAGTTCTAGTTTCACCTTTGACTCGAGCTCCATCCTGTCTGTTTGTCATCTTTTTAATGACAGCTGCGAGTTGCATTTGCTGCAGCTGAGCAGGGCTTTGTCCATTGAGGGATGGTACCCCCGGCGGAAGACAAAGCGAATACACCATCACCAAACGATAGCCGCTCTCCACTTTGTCCACGGCATAGTATGCGCCTGCGGCATACGCCACAAAGTGGGGCACAAATTCCGCCGAGCCATCGTCTTTGCCAAAGGAGAACTTCGTCTGGCGCGTCCTCTCTTCAGCATACACTAGCAGGTCACCTCCAGTAAACACCGACGGCAGCTGCACCTCCAGTCTCGCCACGCATCGATCTCCACCCGCATGTCGCTGTCTCTCCAAATACCCTCCTTCCCCATACAGCATCACCTTCTCCAACACTAGCTGCAGGGCGATGTTCTTGAAGCCCATCTTGTCAGCCGAAGACCTGCACAGCTGCTCGACTCCTTTCACCCACTTGGCATTCTTCACCTTCACGCGATCACCCGGTAAAGCCCACACCTTGTCCGAAATCTCCGTCCCCTGACTTGTAATATCCACCGCATTCTCCTCGCGTACTGGGAGCGCGATATCCGCACCGCCTTTCACCGCCAACCCTGGCAAACCCGTCAGTGTTGACGCCTTGCCGGAAACGGAATGTTGGGCATTTTGTGTTGGTTTTCCCAATATGCGACTGATTTCCTTGCAACTGTCGCCTTTCGGCACCAGGATGTCCGTGCACGCTCCGACCTCGCTGAACGGCCAGCGCACGTCCCCCCTCTCCTCCTCGCTGCTGCTGTCGTCGTAGAAATCCTCCCCGCTGTCGTACCCGCCGAACCAGAGATCTGGCATTCGCTGCCGCTGCCAACCCCATGCCATTTTGGCAAAATAGACCTGTAATTGGTCACTACCCGCCGCTTTAGCCAATCAGCGATTATAATTTGTCAAAAAGATCAAGAACACGTGAAGGATGGCTTCGCAACAGGGCGTAGTGGCCGCCTACTGGCCGTTCCCGGGCGTGGCAGACCCGGACGACAGCGAGTACGCGCCACGAGGACCTGCCAGTGTGAAGATCAGTGACGCGCTGGGGCGCATCGTGGGCGACGGCTCGGGGCTCTTCGCGTTCGGCGGGACGGCCGACTGCTTGTTGCCGGCGCTGCCCGGCCTGGTGGTGCGAGACGCAGGCGTGATCCCCATCCCCCTGTCCGAAGGATTCGCACGCGTCCTACTGGACCGCTGCACGCAATGCCAGGACGTGGCGCGCTGGGAGCTTCCGGCCGACCAGCTCTGGATGAAGAACCCCGAGTGGAACAGTCGCGTGGCGGACTTGGGTGTCGCCGTGGGGAAAAAGCTGGGCTTCCAGGAGGCGCTGCTGGACGTGCTGCTGGCCAGACTGGTGGTCTACGGGCCAGGGTCTCGGCTAACCAGGAGGAAGGATGAGGTACACGAAGAGGACGTGGTGGCCACCATGGAGGTGCAGCTGCCCTCGCTCCACGAAGGAGGGGATCTTTTGGTTTACGACGACGAGGACGCGGCCAAGAAGTACAGGTTTAACTTTGGCGAGATAGAGGGCTCGTCAGCCTTCAGGCCGAGTTATGCGGTCTATGTCGCCGGCGCAGAGTATGAATTGGAGGAGGTGCAGAAGGGGTATCGGGTGGTGCTGGAGTACTCGATCTGCCTGCCGCCTGATGAAGCAGCGAACGGAGTGAACCGATCAAGGAGGTTTGTCCAGAAAGAGCTGAAGCAGGCGGTGGACCAGTTTGGCTTGACGGACGAGACGTTTGCGCTGTTGCTGTCGAATGATTGTCGTGAATACCAAGCGTTCGAGGCGCAAGGCTCGAAGCGCTTGACGGGCGTTAATAGGGCGCGTTTCCAAGCGCTGAAAAAAGCCAACAGTTCCCTCCCAGCAGACAAGAAAATGAAGTTCTACGTTGCGAAGCTGGAGCATACAGCGAAGGTTGTGAGAGATTTGGGCGACGGCGGGGATAGGGCGCTATTGCGCAGTTTTCCTTTGATCCCAGCGAAGAACCTGGGAGCTCGTTGGCGGATTAAGGAAAGCTTGGAATCGGTTGAGTGGTTCTCGACAAGTGGCGAAATGCTGCAGAATTGGGACCGAGAATGCGCAAATGACACGCTCCACTGGACCAAGCAGCTAAACTTCTTGAACACGGATGGCGTGTCACCGCGTGCAATGTGGAGCAAGCACGTGACTCAGGACGAGTTGGTTGTCGAGAAGACGATCAAGTACAAGGCATTCGCTTTGGTTGGCTGGCCTGTGGCGCATGACTTGGAGAACACGGCATCTCTTATCGGGGAAGGCGTTGCATTGTCGCTGATTCTTACTGATGATATCGTGAGCGCATCGAAGTTGCTGGCTTTCATGAACATGGCGACTGGCACGGAGAAAGACGATGACGACCAGAGTGATACGCAAGTGTCATCCTACATGGTATTCTGCCAACGCATGTGCCAAGCAATATCGGCAGTTGGCGACGTCGAGTTGGTCTGGCTATTCTTCATCCGCTTCTTTGATAAGCTGAAGAAGAAAGAGCGACTCGCTCCAGCTATCGCGGACTTGATTAAGGAATTCGGCTGGGATGTCGTGCGTATGCCGCTGACAAATGCTATTAAGCGAGTGTCTCCGGGAGATGCCATGCCGTTTTCTCTAGAAGTGGCCAACGCTTGTGCTCCTGATGGCAACGATGCAGCACCTCTGGTTGCCGTAGCAGTTAGCAGTGCACAGCTCATACCAGCAGCAGAATTTGCTTCGAGCGATCAAGTCTCCGCGTTGTGGAAAGCTGCTGTGAACAGCCAAGACAAGGACTTATTTTCTAGAGTCACCGTTATGCTCGAGAATCTGGATCCAAGCGCTCTTGGTCCCGTCATATCAGCAATTGCGGATTGTGTACAAGTGAATTCCCCGTCAGAGGAACGAGCGTCACTGGCTTCACTTGTCTCTGCTCGACGGCGTTGGTTGGAAGCAGAGGTCGCACGACTTACTAAATCCCTCACACTGGAGGTTTCCAGGGATCGTTTCCAAGTACCTGGTGGGATCGACGGTTTTCTTGGTGGGCCGCACAATTCTGTTGTGATAAATGGGTTCGAAGATATCGCCGCTGCACGTAACTTCGTCAACGAAAACTTCCCCCGTCCAACGGCTTCCAAGCCCACTGCTTCCTTCACCATGTTGGCCGAAGAAAGCGGTGGCAGGTCAATGGTGCTTGTTAAGAAAACCACAGAGCAGGTCGAGACGTCGAACAGCCAGCTTGAAGGCTACACGACTGAACTCAAAAAAATATCCGAGAGCCTTGGTTCTGCGCTGGAATCTTCGGGGACGGGTGTCGGTGAGAAGCGTCCATTACCGGATAAAGAGGATGACCATGACGATCGGTCGAGGCAGCGTCTTGGTGAGCCGAAATAACCCGTTCGCTCCTCAGGCAGCTCAGAAAGTACTACGAAAGCAAGCAAACGGTTCTCCGTCTTTGGTATCGAGCAATTCAATGTGATTGAGTAAAAATAATATGTTTCTGTCAGCTTTGTTGCAACTTACCGGATATCAGTCTTGCAGAAGGCTATTTATTTGCGCTATTCGGTGTGTATTATGTCTGAATCAACATGTGATGACGTTGTAAGTGCACAACACCGTCACTCTCCAGGCGCACAGGACGCGCTTCATCTTCTAACGTTAATCGAATAGGCAATTTGCAATGAACCCTCGTTGCTCTACTTAAAAAACTCACGAAACAACGTCTGAGAAGAGAAATGCCGGCACTCTTGCCGTACGCACAACCACTCTTTGAATCGGGCAAGGCAGCCGTTCTTCACCACTTCGTCTTCGAGGGTAGAAAATACAATAGAAATCATTTCTAATGCACATCCTTTCCTGGTTTGGATAAAAATTGCCACAGATAATCGGATAATCGGATCGTCATGCCAAGCACCATCCATCTAATCGCCCCCGAAGGTCTCCACCCTGTACGCCTGGCGCTCTGCATCGGAGGCCTCACCTTTGAAGACGACGCCTTGGCTATCCCGAAAAATACTCCTGACCGAAATGTGGAGCTGCTGGTGGACGGGGAGTCGCTGACTCGACCTGAGGCCATGCTTCGTTGCGCTGGGCGACTGAGTGGCCTGTACCCAGTCACGGCCCCTGTCTTAGCACTTCAAGTCGACGAGATTCTCCACGCTCTAAGTGAAGTCCAAGCGAAAATGATCTACCCCAAAGAGGTTCTCCAAAAGAAATTGGAGGAGTCAAATATCCCGCGCTACGCTTCGTTGATTGAGGCACGATTGGAGCGCTTGTCGAGGGTTCTAGGGATCGATGGCGCTAGTGACAACATCTACATCCACGAGATTGCAGTGTTCTGCTGGGTGAAAGCTGTCCGTGGTCTGGGGCTGGATGAAGACGTTGATAAGCACAAGGGGATCCTCGCAGTGGCGTCGAAGGTGGAAAACCATTCGAGTGTAACGGGCTTGAAGATGCGACAGTGTCGCAACGCGTTCCCAAAGCTGAAACTCACGTACTTCCCGTTCCCTGGACGTGCTGAGCCTATTCGGCTGGCGCTTTTCGTAGCTGGTATTTCCTTTGAGGATGAGAGGATTGGTGCTGATGAGCTCGATCAAAGACGTTCGTCGCTGCCTTTTAACCAGCTGCCGATTATTGACGTGGATGGGGAAGTGATATCGCAAGCGCTAGCCATTTTGCGCTATGTCGGCACACTCGGCGGCCTTTATTCGTCCAGCGACACGAAAGAGGCCTTTCGGATTGATGAAGTGTTCTCACTTATTGACGAGTTCTATAGTTCCTACACATGGAACGCGTCCTACTTTGAAAAAGATCCACAGAAGCAGATAAAGTTGCGCTGCATGCTGGCGAAAGAAACACTTCCCAAGACGTTGAGCTTCATTGAGAAGCGGGTTTCGGTGTGGAAAGGATGCTGGTCTGTCGGGGACAGACTTACGGCAGCTGACCTCGCGATTTATTCGCTTATGTGGACGTTCCAGAGCGGCCGTATTAGTGATGTTCCGGTGTCAGTTGTTGCGCCATACACGAGGTTGCTTCACATTTACCACGCTGTGTTCAGCCACCCTAAAGTGCAAGCATGGACCGCTATGCAGCATTGATTTTTGAGCAAACGGACGACGAGCATGAGACCGAGCTTGAAATGTTCATGGCTAGACTGTAACATTTCCTCAAACCTTGGTTTTCAAGCATTCGCTAGAACAAACGATCGTACCAGATAGTACAGCTGCTCATCTCTTCGTCGAGACTTGCGCTGTGCAATGACACGGTAAAAGATGTTGTTCGAGGCGGTGAACTTGTTTTGCAGACTTTTTTTTACAGTTTTCGAAGGCAAAGTTCCTTCGTATGACAAGGAAATGCTTGAAACGGTAGCTTTCAACTCGGCACGAGATAATTGAACCAAGAATTGCTGTCTGGTTCAATACTTAAAGGGCTAAGTAAAGTTTTGTCTTGTGTTGCACTCTTTTTCGACGGAAGCAGCTATCTTCGTTCAATACTGGAGTTGAATTCAACATGGTGATGTCACTACGGATGCAAGTAAAAATCTCTGATTGGTCCATCAACTTCAATGTGTGCGCATAAAAAAGGAAAACTTCCGCATTCTCCAATTTGAAGAGCAAGGGATGAGCGAGTACTCGTACGACTCGTTAGGCCGGCGCCGGCACGGTGACAGCGAATGCGACAGCTACTACGAGAGCTCCTATGACAGCGACCGGGAGGAGGAGGCACGGGCCTCGCGGCCTGACGGCTACTGGCCCTACAGCGCTCTTGGGGCGTCCACGGACGTGCTGGTGCCCAAAGGCGCGGGCATCCAGAAGATCAGCGACCTGCTGGGCCGCGTGCGTGTCCCCCAAGGGGCGAGATGCTTCGCGGACGCGGCCTCAATGCTGCCAGGACTGCCGGGCCTGAGGGTCAAGGGCGTGGGCGACGTGTCGCTTCCTGTGAGGCAGGAGAATGTTGGGCCGCTGCAAGCGGTGGGACAGCTCGTGCGGAACAATGTGTGGCTCGTGCCGCCGGCCAAAGTGGAGATGCGGAACCCGGAGTGGCAGAAAGGGATCCAGAGGCTTACTCAGGCGGCTGCGGCATCCTTGGGCTTCAAGGACATCAAGCTCCTGCCCGTGTTCATAATGGTCCTGGTCTACGGGCCAGGAGGAAGACTGGAAAAGCAACAAGTGGCGGACCCCGCGGGCCGCTGTGTGGCGACGCTGGAAGTGCAGCTGCCCTCCGTGTATACGGGAGGCGACCTGGTCGTGGATGATGGAGAACTAAAGAAAACATTCCGAATCGATTTTGGACGAAAGGCAGGCAACGCCGAGTTCAGACCGCACTATGGCGTGTACGCTGTTGGAGCATGTCGGACTGTGGAGGAGGTCATCAATGGGTATCGGCTGGTGGCGGTGTACTCGCTGTGCTTGCCGGGGGATATTCCGTCGTTTAGTGGGAGTAGTGCGATTAATCTACTCCGCGTCCAGCTCGCTGAAGCTGTCAAGAAGGTGACAACACTGCAAGGGGGTGTCAAGGCTGAAGGTGCAGTTGGCACTGCAAAGTCGGGAGATAGTGTCATCCTAACGCTCATGCTGTCACCATTGACCAAGGAGCAACAAATTAAATCGTACGGGTCGGCAGCACTCTCGGGCATAGATCGCGACCGGTTCGACGCACTAGTCGCTGCAAACGCGCTTCTGACCCCAGGAAAGCAGTTGGACCTCTACATCGCTTGTCTTCGACACACGTTTGTAAGCAGTTGGGATGCCAACCCAGCTTGCGAACGGGTTTCGTGGTACTCACTGAAAGGGGTGAAGCTTGGGGACAGCCCGTCTTCTTCAGCTGACTGGTCGAGCGAGTTCAAGTTTTTGAACCCCGGCAAGGAGACATTTGGAGAGCTTTGGGATGAGAGCGGCGTCAGTGGATATTCCGAACATGCGCGTTTTGCGATCGTTGGGTGGCCAGTCGTTGCAAACATCACGAACATGTTTTCCTGGATGGGGGAGGACGCTGCAACGGCTGCTGTTTTAGCCGACAACCCGATCCAGCCTGCCAAACTGCTGCAGTTGCTGTCCGGTAAAACAGTTCGACAGTCCAAGGCGAAAGAACTGGCCAAGAATCCCTACGGAGCTTATGGATACGGCCGTACATACTACGGTTATTCACCGTATACCCCCCAACCGAAGTTGATTGAGCCCCCCTTGGCATTGTCATCTTGCCAAAAGATCTGCAAGGCCATCGCAGCGTCGGCCAAAGTGAGCCTGGTGGACCTGTTCTTCAAAACCTGTTTTTCTCAAGTGAAGGAGAAATATCAGTTGACGCCGTCAATTGCTGCGCTCATTCGAAGTTTTCGATGGGAGTTGGTTCGCGACTCAATTGAGACGGCTATTCAGCAATTACCTTCTGCAGAAGGTATGCACTTTGCCTTGGTGCTAGCGACCGCTCTTCATGACCATCCTCTCGCACCAAGTGCACTAACGTTACTTGCAGCGGAAATTGCGAGGCTATGGTATGCCGTCCATCAGCAGTGCTTGCCTCTACAAGATGTTGAAGCCTTATGGGGGAATGCGGCAGCCTGTCAGAGGCCCGAGATTCTACGCGATGTCGGAAAAGTCTTCACGGAGATCGATGGAAAGCATTTGCTGCCGGTTGTCAGCGCGCTCTCGAAATTCGTGACGGTATGGAGTCCGGAAGAGCAGCGCTCCGTATTTACGTCGATTATATCTCGACGTCGCGAGTGGCTGCAGGCTGGGATCTCTGATATTGAAAAGCCGTTCACATGCCAGATTCGGGACGGTAACTTCCCCAATGCTGCCGAGCTGATTGCCTTTTTTCAAGGTCCGAATCGGTCGTGTATGATTCGTGGGTTCACCAGTATTGCAGAGGCAAGGAAACGAGTGATCGTCTTAAGGGACAGCGTCATAGCTTCACTTCAAATTACGTCCGAGGGTCGGGGTCAAGACTCTCTCGTACGAATAATCAAGACCAGTGGAGCTTTCGACCCACGCAAGGAACTTTTACCTGCTTACAAACGCGAGATGGCCCAGCTAATTCAGCTGGCGAGCAGCTTGTTGCCAAGTTCGCACCGCATAAACGCAGCTTTCAGCAGCATCACGCCTTTTGGGGGATTATCGCTGGTTCCGGAAAGCATTGTCAAGATGAGCAACAAAGTTCAGGACAGTGCTGCCCTGGCAGTTAGCACGCACAATAACAATGGCTCCATGGGCAGCACGTCTGCTTCGACCACTACAATGCCGCATTCGGTGCTACCACGAGCAAGTGCCAATGCCAGCTCCCCGAATATTTGTGGCGGTTCTTCGATTGCTTCCAGCAGTGTTGTGCAGCACACTGGTCACGGTACCAACCTTCTCCACGCGGGCGCGAAGTCTCTGCTTAGTACGGATCGGCCCGCAAATATCCCGTTGCCCGCCTCTAAGAACACTACGGACGAGTCTGTTCAGGATGGCACCACGACAAATGCAAGCAGCGGTCACAGTCACGGAAACGTCCAGCCTGTCGACAATACCAAGAAAAGCTTCGATGGTAAGGCTTCCGCTTTTCCTGATGCCAGCCAGCCGGAGAGTAAGCTTCAAGGAGTCGAACAAGGCAGCAAGCGTGCCCAAGCCTGTGGCGACGACACGACGACATCGACGAGTTCAGGTCAGCATGGTGTCTCGGCGCCGGTCAAGGAAAGCGCGCCTGAAGATTCCAACGAAGCTGCTTCCCCTAGTGTCGGTGAGTTACGAGCCGATCTAAGCCGCGCTGAGAAGGAAATATGTCGCGATGGCAGCGACGCGACCCGTGACGATTCGCCAAGTGCTGCTGGGAACGCCAGTCCGAAAACTGTCCCTGAGATGGCCTCACCAGTCAGTGTTGGTCGGCTGCCAAGTGATTGCTCGCCTATCGCTGCAAGGTCCAGAGGAGGAAGTTACGGATCGGATCATTTGGCAATCCTTAGTCGTCTCCTCGGCAACGTCTTGTCGATGGATCCTGCAACAAACGATGAAAATGCCGGCAGCAACGCACATGTGAGTCGTGCTTCGGATACAATTGGCAAGAAGAGGCCGCGAGAAGAAGAGAGCGATGCAGCGGGATGAGTGGAGCGGGAGCACTGAGAAAATGAAGGAGGTTGCAGTTTTCATGTAGTTCACATGTCAAACAAGTTGCGTTTTATGGAATAGTTGCTTGATAGGACCCGATTCCTAAAATCCCAACTCTTCATCGCCACCTAAGCTGCAGAATAGCCTCCGCAAATACCTTCTGCAGCAGACCGACCACCTCCCTGAGCCATTTTATTTTCCGAATTGAAGGCGATATATACCGCTTCAGCCCTCCACGTACTGTACACAACCAAAGCATGCGTTGAAGCAGTTGAACCACGCACCGGTTTCCATCTTACTGCAGGAGAACAAGAACTTGTATGCTAAGCTTATGGGCAAACGTTGGCTAGTTCCTTAAAAGCGTTCGGGAATTATCATCCGAAAAACGCCGGCAGCAATCTGTCGGATTGACAATCCCGAGGCCAGCTTTGACAAAACAATCTGGGCCCTGATGCATCATTTAGCAATACCAGCTTCTCCGGAGTCTAGTAAAAGCAACGTTCACCTTCAGCGATGCCAACGCTCCACTAACAAAATCTTTTCAGAAGTACTAGCTGTAAAACGTACGTCCATATCCGCACGACGGGCGGCGAATTCGATCCTTGCCGTTGTGAGGTCCCAGAATCCAAGTCGACGATCGAGCTTCTCAGCCAACTTTTGACCGATCTCTAAACACACAAACACGAGCAGCACGCACCCCACCGAGATGAAAGTCGAGAAACAACCTTGCGAAAGACAGCACTGCATAATGCATAATAACACATTTCCTTCCGTCTGCAAATTCCTAAAACCCGAAAATCTGCGACGCGCGCCGTCTTCCCATTGGTTGCGCGTTTCTCGGGACTCGCGCTTGAAGTCATTCTCGAATTTTGTCTTCCTTCCAGCGGTCAAACCAGAAGAATGGGCAAGCATCGTCGCACGGTTCGCCGCGCTACGTACACGGGGCTCACGGGGCTGCAACGCGAGAGTGAGATGCTAGGAATGAACAACCCAGCGCTGGCGGCCGCGCTGGCCAACTACCCAGACAGCTACAGCCAGATCTACGGCGCGTCGAGCGTCCCAAGCGCCGCCACTACTGCCAGTTCCGCGGACTCATGGCCATTTCACTCAATCGGAGGCCCAAACGATGTCCTCGTGCCGAAGGGAGAAGCTGCACAGCAGATCAGTGAGCTGCTGGGTCGAGTGACGCATAAAGCGGGAGAATATTCCTTCGGAGGGGAAGCCAAGACGCTGCCGGCCATGGCCGGCGTGGCATTCAAGGACGACGACGACTTCATCGCTCTACCACTGCAGAAGGAAAATTGCGATAAACTGCTGAAAAGATGCACTAAAAACGGAGAGGAGGTCTACACGTTGCCTGGCGAGCAGGTGGAGATGAGGAACCCCGAGTGGACAGCAGGGATTGACGAGCTGAGCGATCTCTCCGCTGCCAGAATGGGCTACAAGGGGGTCGTGATGAGCAATGTGCTGTCTGAAGTGATGGTGGTTGGAGAGGGGGGGATGTTGCAGTTCCAGCAGGATCCAGACGAGAACGACCGGTGCATCGCCAAGCTGGTGGTGAGACTGCCGTCGAGGTGTTCGGGTGGAGCCTTGGTGGTGCAGCCGGAAGGCAGCAAGAACCAACTCCGGTACACGCTAGGGGAAAACAAGGGCATGGCCGCGTTTAAACCGCATTACGCGCTGTACACAACTGGAGCTTTTCGAGCAGTGGAGCATGTGACGAGTGGGCTGAGCTTGATGCTCGTGTACTCTTTGTGTTTGCCTCCGGAGCTACCGTTTATTCGTGGTAGCAATGGCTCTGATATGCTTCGCATGGGACTAGCAGAGAGTATGATGAAGCTGGGTGGAGCGGAGAGTGGATATGTCAAGGGTGAGAATGCAAACTCCCAGAACGCGACCCCACAAAAAGACGGTGGGAACTCGACGGTTGCGCTCATGCTTTCAAGGTCATTTCAACTTCAAGATATGACAAATGCGGGCACCGATACGCAAGCGAGTTTGGACCTTGACCGCTTTGCCTACCTGCGGGATGCAAACGCCATTCTCCCACCAAATAACCAGCTCCGATTTTATGTGGCGCACCTTCACTATGTGATTCCAGACGCCTACGGCAGGTGGGACCAGAAGAGGGCTGATGAGAGCGTGACGTGGTATACCATCCGTGGTGAGCAGCTGGGTGCTGGCACTCAAACTTCTATGAGCTGGACAGACGCGTTCAATTTTCTCAATCCGGGGAAGGAGATGCTTCAGCAGCTTTGGAAAAATGACGAAGGCGAGTTCGTGTATAATTTCGATCGCTACGCAGTCGTAGGGTGGCCAACGCGTGAAGACATCGAAAAGACGCACGTTTATATGGGTGAATCGGCAGCAGCAGCCTCTGTTTTCATGGACAACCCCGTTGACATTGGCAGGCTGCAATTGCTGCTAACGTATGAAGCAAACCAGATGAACCGAAATGTGGC
>JAABLL010000255.1:0-14888 GCA_012295475.1 Phytophthora gonapodyides | reverse complement strand
ACAGCCCAAACCGACAGATAACGAAGAGGCCAGGCGTCTTGCCCATTCCTGCAATAAACGCAGCATTGTAGCTCTTGATCGGTGGATAGTCATCACGTCGAAGAAAGCGAGCGATAGCGCCATACACAGCATCGGACGAGGTGTCGAACCGTTTAACCTGCTCTGGTTTCGGCGACGTCGGTTCATCGATAGGAACCGATTCAATGGCATCATTTTCATCTGTGCCAAGCTGCTCTTCCTCCAAGGTCGTTTCTTCCTCATTTAAAACAGTCTCTCCAGGGCTATCCGAGTCTTCGCTTTCTGCACCGTCAACAAGAAGAGTGACCCCAACTGGTGTTTCTTCTTCTTCCAGCCCATCGTCAGATCCATCGCGATCGACAGCGCCGGCATTGTCTTGTACCATCGGTACTTCCAGTCGTATTGAACGAAGACTTTCATGTCGTACAAGACACAGCGCGTACTGTGTCGCCTCAGCGTCTGCAGCATCAAATAGTGTCGGCGGAAGCGGATGTTCATCGGGACTGTCAGCAGCGTTTCTGATAATGCTACTGATATCTCCAAGAACGGACGGTGACACACCCATACTAGCCTTCTCGTCATTTTCTATCGACTCTAAAAGCGAGTTAACGATTGTTCTTGCCAGGGAAAGTGACGTGAGCTCTCCTAAATCACCCGTACTAAGGCCCGCCAAGCAGCCAAATGTCCTGAATGGGGAGTCCATCTTGCAGCGACTCAGAATGTTGTGAAGCATGTTGGCGTTCGATTCTCCAGAATCAACTGACACAGTTTGCTGATACACAAACTCTCGGAATACGTCAACAACCTCATGAAACTCCAAACTTCGTCGGAATGGCTCGTTCTCGAGATGCTCCACCTTCTTTGTGAACGGGAGCCCTCCAGAGCATAAAATACCCTCTGCTTCCACAGACGTATCATCAATCTCAATCGGTTGGTCCGTACTATGCCCTGTCGGTGCTGCTTGTATAGTTTCTTTTGCTTTATCCCCCCACGAGTAATCCCGAACAAGGCGAAGCCGCATCCGTTGAGGCCCCTCGGTGCTGTCAAGTCGGTAACCAAGTGACTTGTGCTGGAACACACTCCGTTGTGGCTCTTCTTCACTGGCTAATGCTTGATCGTCACCACTTGGCGCATCAATCTGCCATCTTCCAGTCTGCCAAATATTTCGAGTATTTGCTAGCCGTAACGATGTCTCTCGCCACTGGGCCACGCCGTCGTTCATAGACTCTAACGCACTGTCTCGACGGCTGGTATACTTCATGATCGCCTTTTTCACGATCAATTCACGACGGTCAGACTCAAAACCTCCGTAGATCTCGCTTGAAACACTTGTACTTCTGACGTCGAGGCGAGCGGGAAAGTCGGTATTAAGACTTAGCTCGTTGGCACCTGAACTGCTGCGGATACAGATACACGACGTAAGTACGTCGAGCATGTGGCGATGGATCGTTTCAGTTCTTGTNATGATGAGATCCGTCAGCAGCGCGTTGTTTTCTGCTAGCCACAGCTGGAATTGACACCAGATCTCCTTGTTGAGAGATGTATCCACGGTACTTTCATCGGCTTCTGTATCCGCTCGGTGGAGCGCGTAAAGTAGACGATCGAACCCGCCATGGAAGATGTCAACCGCTGTCTCCTTCTTCGTCGACGTGATGGTTTGAAGAAGAGACGACCGCGGCTCTGCGATGAGCAGTTCTTTGAGTACTTCAAAGCGCCGGTCAATCATGAACTGCCACATCACGATGGCTGCGTGACGGACCTCCGAAGAATCATCCATGAGCATTCGATACAGGTGGGAAGCTAGACAAAGCATGAAACTGCGATCCGATTCCGCCCCAATTCCGAATTCTTTGTGAACATTGGCGCTGAGACTCCGAACGCGGTGCATCCGACGAGGCGGGCGTGCTGCTGTATTGCTGGACTCAATGCTTCCGGCAGTGTCGTTTGTTGAACTCTGCGCTAGAAGGCCACTCATCATCACGCTCTGCCAGTTGGGCTGCTGTAGCAGCATTTCTTTAGCCTCCAGTAGACTATTAAGTATCCTCTGGGAAGAGACCATACTTCTATGAGCTCCGTCGAGCTCACTTAGCAGCACGGTTTGCGTGCAGTAGACTAACGTCCCGTACAGGAATTGCTGTTCTTCCACCCCCACTTGTTGGGCTATCGAATGTTGAGAGCACTCCGCGCAGCAGCGCAACAAGAACGTAAGAACTTCCACTCCGAAACAAACCACACCTCCTCCGTCTAGGCCTTCAACATCTGGTGTTAGCGTACTTGCAGCTGAGGCGTCAAACGCCAACTCCGAAGTCGCGGCTTGTGTTAGATGGTGATTCTCTTCATCTGCCAAATACCGGGAAAGAGCTACACAAACTGTGCAGAGATTCTTCATCGAAGCCAACGAGGTGCTACTTGTCATCACTTTTCCTTTCCCAATGACGAATTTCAAGAGAGCCAACCAGCATTTCTGGGCTCCTAAGCCTGCTAGTGCTGACTCTTCTCTCTTCGAAATGGCTTCATCAAGGACCTCCAAAAAGAGGATCATTAACGAGCCGAACTCGTTTCCTCCACATAAGGCTCGAAGCATTATTGTTTGCGTGAGCTTCACACAGCTATCCGCAACGGAGCTCGAATCACTCGCGTCGCTTCCCATTCTTTCAGTCAGCCGTTCAAGTATATCACTCGGAAGCGTACTATCCATCGAGGCCTCTGTCATTAGTGCGGCCTGTCTGCTTCGGACATCTTCTTCACCGCCACTAAGTAGGCATTGCACAATAATCCTGAAAAGCGTGCCGCTCGATTTACATAAGGCAGTAAAAAACGATACACTGGTCTCCACTTCGTACGCGAGTTTGCCCAGTACAATTCCGCTCACTTCTCTAGCGATGTTGCTGCTCGTGAGGCGACAGTTCTGTAGCAGTAACTCTCCGATCAAAACCCACACCAAATCAACACACCGCTCTTTCTTCGCCTGTGGAGCTGGTGGGAAAACCGTTTGAGACCCCATTTCCGAAGTGGAGAGTGTCTCTGGATCGTAATAGCTGGTCTCCTCAATAGGAATGCTGGAAACGTACGCTAGCAACGGGATATACACGCAGCAATCCGTGCTGTACTTGAGCAGCACGCGCTTTAGTTTCTCCATCAGCACTGGCTGGCATAACAAATATTCTCCAAATGCCATGTGCGACTGTGCAAGTGACACAAGAATCCGAACAGCGAGCAGCGCTTCCACAGAGATCCACCGTCCGTTCTCACGAGGCTGATTAATTATCGCCAGTAGAACGTTCGCAAAGCCGTCGACCGGATAACCGGGAAAGAATCGCTTCCCGAAGTTGGGAGAGCTATCCGCCAGCGGTGACCCTAAAGATGCCGTTTCGAAGTTACCATTGTCAACTCGCTTCTCGCTTCGTTTCTTCGCTGGTGGTGCAACCTCGCGATACAAAATGGTTTCTACGATTGTATCCGATAGGCGCTGGGGTTTTGGTGTACGATCAGGTACCTCGTTGCCCTCGCTATTGGATGCGTCGTGCTCAACTTCATGGAGTAAGTACTGAAGCACAATCACCCGCACAGGGCTGGCTCGAGTGTGCATCACTGTGCTCGCCATCGAAAGCAGCAGTAACTCGGCTATAGCGTTGAAGTCGTCAACGTGGCTTTCAATTCGCAGAAAAACTCGCAAAAGTGAGAGGGCGTACTGCAAGATCGCCTCAAATGTTGCTTCTTTGAACTTTGGGAAACACCAGCGCATCTCAAGTGCAGTGGCTTGATCCATTGTGCATTCTTCATTCCCAAGGTCGGTCAAGTACGTGAGAAGCCACTGAAGTAAACCTGCTCTTCGTAGTTGACGGGCGTTGAACAAAGCGTTGGGGTTGGAAGGTACCAGCAAGTCCATCAGGAGCGAAACGAGCTGGCACTGCAAGTGATCCGGCAGCTTACTGCGCAGCTCGCCATTTAGCACGACCTGAGAAAGCGCGAGAGCATCGACCACTACTGGATGCGCCAACAGCGTTTGAGTTGTGGTACCGGCGTTAAACGTTGCGTAAGGCACCAACTTCCCAGCCACCGCGAGACGTACAACACTCGTGAGCACGTTTTCATCAACCAAGTGCACACGCGCGCAGATCAGCGCTGCTAGAAAGCTATAGCCGTTCGATCCAATGATCTCGGCCAAGCAGGATGCGTTGCGACGCAGAACGTTAACCAGCATCTTCAGGATGAGATAAAAGTCACACTGTCTCGTCGCATTGTCCAGCAATGGGAAGAAGACCTGTCCGATTCCTCCAATTGAAGGCAGTGACCGCGCCAAATCCAGGCGATTGGATGGAGCACAGTTGATGTAGTGAACCTGCGTGTGCGACGTGCTGCTACGGTCACCGCACGAGGTGTTTAGCGTGAATAAAACCGCTTCTTCAGCAACTTTACAGGCGCCTAGCAGCGTCTCTATCTCCGAACCAAACGAATTCATGGCACAATCGTAGCTGATGAAGCTTCGAAATGCTGCGACCTTATTCCTCTCTTTTCGTGACGACGGCGTCCCTCCACCCGCTGCAAGTCTCAACCCTTCCGTCAGCTCGTCTTTCTTGGCCATCATGGATTCTGCGAGCAACGCAGCGCCAGTATTGATCGCCTCATTGGCTACATTCTGCGTGACTTTTTCCATAGCGCTGGGGATATACCACTGCCGCTGACAGGACCGTCCAAGCTTGGAAAGTTGTAATCGTTGGGCGAACTTTGCGATTTCAATTCCTCGATCGGCTGCACGACCTAAGTGCAAACTCGCCAGTGCTTCAGACCAATCCCCCACTGAGCGGTACGCGTGACCACTTAACTGATGAGAATATGCTGGCCCCAAAGAGAAGATACTAGCAATTGTTCCGCTCGACAAGATTTCGTCAGTAAGCCACGTCGACCCGACGTTCCAGGATAAAGCCGACTGCGGACTGCAAACTTGGGCGTCACTACCCACGAAAGCTTGAAAAGATCCCACAGAGGAAGCCGATGGATAGTTGAGTTTCTTGGTTGCTACTTCCAGTCCGTCGATATAAACCGTGATCACCGAGCTACCAACTACAGCTTTTCGGTGCGTGAAGGCGAAATGATGCCAATCTCTTTTCTGTTCGGATCCGCTGGATGAGCCAGTGGGTCTCAACTCGTCGATTGCAACTGCCTCAAAGACGACCGACGTGCGCCTTGGATTGGGATTAATGCTGGACCCGGCGTTTACAGTTCCGGTATGAAAGTGAAGAAAACCAGTTGACTGCTCGAAGAATGCACGCACAAAGCAGCCAGATGATTCCAGCGAGTAGATCGACACAATGCAGGCGGACCCTTCCTCTGACTCCGGAAGTACATCGTCTTGTACCCCTGTGTCATTATCTCCCCTTGCTCCGAGAAAAGGAAGCGATCCCTCGTCCAAAAGCCCACCCGATTGCGCGGTGCAGCTCTTGCCGCACTGCTCCACTGCTCGCCACCACATATCCACATTATCGACGTCAATGCCACTTGCCACAAAAGATCGTGCATCGTAATGAAATGACCACTCTAATGGTCCCTCTCGGTAAGCATTCCTCACGTCCAGCTCCTCAATCGCATCCTCCTTCTGAGCAGCACTCTCACTCGACGGATAGAGCGTCAAGGTCGTACCCGCTAGAACGCCATACACATCCATCTTCTCTTCGTTCCCACAAGTCAAACTCAGAAAGCCTTGGCACAACGGGACCAACTCCTGTCTAGCCTTGATAGCCAACGGTCTGGCCTTATCAGCGTTCGAGGAGTCAGAAGCCACAAGGGTGGGAAATTTCAACCAGCACGAAAAGGAATATCCTGATGGCGGTGGCCACACTCGATCGGCACTATTCACTACGTGAACATATCGCCCAGTCTGGTCATCACCTTGTGGTTTTCCCACTGGTATATGCCGGATCGCTGGGTTTCTCAACACACTTTGTAGCATGAGCAGACCTGGCTCAGGCGTCTCACGGTTTGAATGTTCTTCCGCTATAGTCTCTTGTGAAGGAACCCGTTGATTGCAAAGAAGCATTGGCATGGCTTTCCCAACAATCCCAAGGAAACTCTGCAGCGACGATATCGCCAAGTCATCTTCAAGCGCAATTGTCACAATCCACTTGACCAGGACTGGATTCAGTGGATCCTCTGGGTTTCTGATCATCGCTAGTAGCTCGGGTTCATCGATCCATAGGAACGCACCCGCACGCACCAGTCGGACAGCCTGCTCATTTCTCGAAAGTCTAGCGGCTTCGCCATTGCTTTCGAGCATCGAGAGCAACTTTTCCATTGCGTCAATCGCGTCACTAGCGGGTAAGACTGGAAGCAGGCGAAACACTATTTGAGCTGCGTCACCATTGAGTATCCCGTGCTTTTGATCGCCACCAGAGATGATGTCGAATACTCGCTGTAAAACCATTTCCCTCTTGGCACTTTGCATAACACCAGAGGTGTGGATGCAGCTCGCGACGGTGGAATATCCGTGAATGGCTCTGAAGTATTCGGTGTAAACGTTATCACCATATTGCGAATCAAACTGCAAGTCAAGCGTGACGCTCAACAGCTCCAAGACGAGGTCCATCATCTTGAAAGCTCTCTCCGGCGAATCCCCGCCATCCAGATCAACCGACGACAAGAGCGCAACTAAAATCTCATAGCCCTGGCACGCTTTCCACAGCGACGCTATTGTCAAGCCACCAGCTTTCAGCATATTCTTCAAAACATGCAGCAGGAGTATTTGCCGCCACACAGCACCGCGAAAGCGCTGCATCAACTCCAAAATGGAACTGATATCGGCCTCCAGCCCCACCTGAAGAACCTCGGCATTGGAAGCTTGACAATCACGTTCGCGACTGCTGGAGTAGCGTAAGATATCCGCTAATTCGTTGAATGTAGCCATGATGGAGAAGCCATTCATGGCAGAATGATCTTCATGCGCCAAGTCGAAAGGCGTCGCCAGTACGTCACTTGATACCAAAACCTCAGTGATCGAGTAGATCGATTGGGCTGCATGAGCTTGTCGAAAGCGCACACATTCCTGGACGTTGTGGTGCAGCATCAAGCGGATCAAGGTGCCGTACATATCGATGTGAGGCTTTAGAGCAGTAAGTAGCTCGTGTCTGGTCGGTAAATCGGACTCTGGAACAGCGATTAAGCACCTGGCAAGCTGCTCTAGCCACACGTAAATTCCGCGATCCATCAGCCCGAACGCACTGAGCTCTTGTTTGTATCTCTCTGCTTCGCAATTTTGTAAGATCTTGACTAAACACTCGCACATGAGCGCCGAAAGTGTTGCTCTTGGTCCCTCTTTATAAGCGTTTTGTAGCTTTTGTGGGGAAAGAATTGCCGACGATTCTTCCGAATTGGTACCTGCGTCACTCGAAGTCGCTTGAAAACTGAGAGGACTGTACGCGATAAGCAGCCCGCACACAATTGATAATATCTCGTGGGGCAACGAGTCGTCGCGTTTTGCGGCACAGCAAACGTATTCCACGATGCGCAAGATGATCACTTGTGCGTCATAAAAACTTGTGTACGGCAGCTTGGTTAAAAGCAGTGCCAATGTTCGTGTCTTGGGCTCAAGAAATACAAAATTGTCGTAGTCGCTTGTATAGATGTGTAGCACATGGGTAAGCAGTTGTAAGATGAGATGCTCATTCCGTCGTTGCGCTTCAGCATCCAACTCCGTCGCCATCTCAGCGTCTTCGATCGAGCCAGTGATGCAATTCAGCAGCAAATCTCTCATAGCGGCAAACGCGTTGGCATTCCGTGCACCAAGTATGCTCCCACTCGTCATGCGCTCTGCACTCTCGGAACTTTCCGACGAGCGTGATCCAAGAGGGATAAGCAACGTCAGTATATCCAGAAATGTTGGAATTTCTTCTTCAGTGCACGTGTCGAGAAGACGTAGCAGCAGCGCGTATCCCCCAGAAGTGTGGAACTCTTCCAGCAAAACCAGTGTGAAGCGATACGTCTTTTCAAGGACGTAAACCACTGCCCGCAGACCCACTCGCACAGCATAACCGGGTAAACAGAACGTTTCGGAAGAGCTTTGTGGGCCACCTCGGAGATCTTCTTCTGACGGTAAGCTTGGAGATGACGTCGGTGACGCCTCCCTATCGCATCTTGTAAGTCCAAGCGCTTCGCTTACAGCCGCTTCTGCAGCTGAGTTGTCAATCCCAGCTTCACTATTGCCTTGGATAGATCGGTCGGGTGTTGAGCTGAGATATGCCTGCAGCGCTCGCTCTGCATTGTCAGGGGTGGTTGTCGTGGCAAGAGCGTAGCTGGTCATCAATTCGACTGTCTTGGTGATAGCATTACAGTCCAATAAATACCAGGCGAGTCCGGCGTTGAAGCTGCGATCCGGAACACACAGGAGAGCGCGATTGCATTGATCTCGAATGAACATCGCCACCGAAGGGTATTCCTCTGCGGTTAGAGCAATGATGTTCGGCAACTCGCATCGGAATTTATCCATGAGCGTCTCGCTCGAAGCAATCGCGATCACGCAGGTCATCACGAACTCAAGTAACGGTACGAAGCTGTCAAACGATTCGGGGGCCGTCGTCCACTCTGAACTAACCTCAGTCCAGGCTGTGGTGGAAGCGTCCTCGTTTCCCTCACCACTTCTGCGTCCTTCTCGCTGCTGCATCTTAATGTTCAGCTCTTCCTTCATAGCGTAAACTCTCATTTTCGCCACAAAATCCAGCATCAGTGACGGAAACGCAGTCTGTTCACAGCCAGCAATCCCCACAGAAGACGAAAAGTAGCCTTTAAGCAACTCCGGCATTGGTTCACCTGAGCAGACATTATCCCGTCAGTCTCACAGCGCCTTCCATCCATAATAATTAATTAATCAAGGATCGTACTTGATTGTTGCTGAAGCTTCGCCAGCGCCTGCTCCACAAAGTCTTTGAAGTCCCTCAATTCGAGCTCAAACTCCTCCCCATTCAGCATCTTGGCAAGTCTGCATCGCTCCAACCCAAATGATCACACTAACGCATTAGTTTATGCATAATAACAAACAAATGTTTTACGAATGACGTACGCCGCCTTCACACGTGAAGCGATGCCTCGCACGACCGCATCCAGCTCCCTCAGCACTTCATGATTGGCTGGAATTACCGGTTGCGGAGTCGCCAAGGGCAGCAGGAAGCCTCCCCACCGCTTTGTCTGTGCATCAGCACCACCTGTAGTTGCCGATCTCGGGCTCTCACTCGCCGGTGCGCGCACGAAGACGCCCAGCAGCTTCTTCATCGCCGGCGGTCGCGCCTCAAAGATAAACTCCAGCAGAAGTTGCAGATAGATACATTTATGTATGATACATCAAATCTCGAGTTTCAAGAGGAGCAAGAAGAGGAAAACCTCCTAGAGGGGCAAGAAGAGGAAAACCTCCTCTTGCTCCTCTTGAGAAGTTGGAAAGCTTTCCAAAACCACTACCACCGTCATAATATGTGCTCGTTTACGCTGAATATTATTCAGCATCACGTACGATACAATCAGCGTGAGCGAGCAGAAGAAGAGATGCGTAATGGGGCTCTGATACCCATTCAGCGGAATATAGTCCACACGTATCAGGATGCGTCGTCCAACTTTTTCAGTTGTGCCATCGTCGCTGTGCTTGTAGTCGATGAAATCACCAACTATGCGCATCTTCGACTTAATCCAATCACTTGGTGAAAACGCCCGTGAATCTCCCATCTTCGGTTGATCGTGTTTAACAACAGTCTTGATGCGCTGACTGTAATACTCGCTTTACATTTATTCAATAGTTCAGCCAACATTGGTTAGTATAAGACCTACTTAGTGGTATTGCTTCGACTACAGGTTCATCAACTGCTGGCTAATACTTCGCGTGATTGTCGGAACCGATCGCCTTGTTCGCCTTGGTTGGTTCTTGCTACTGTTTCTTTATACATGTACTTCGAAGTACTTATTTTGTATATCTCAAGCCCTCACTTCCGAAGTAGTACTTTGAAGTAGTTTCTATCTATCGAGAATAATATATTTCTCGGAAATACTTCCATTATCTGCAGGTGGTCTTTCTCCCTCATTCGCCAAGTTCCCGGAAAGAGATGAAGTCGTTGGTGTGCGTGATGGTCGGAGACGGGAGCGTCTTTGTTGTTGACATTGATGAGCGCGAGAAAGTCGGGCACTTGAAGGAGATGATCACGGAGAAGAACCGCTATCCATTTGCTTCAAAGGACCTGACGCTTTATGTCGCGAAGAAGGGCGGCAGCTGGTTGAAGACGAGCGATCCCAACGTCAAGCAACTGGAAGAAGGCGACGTTCCTGCTCAAATCAAAGACATCATGAAGAAACATGGTGAAATGGATGCAAGCTATTGTGTACGCAGCACAGCGTTCGGCTTCCCAGACGAAGAAGATGCTGGAGACGGCGACATCCACATTACTGTCGACATTCCCGAGCACATCAAGAAGCATATTCGCCTTCTTCGGGACAATCGTACGTTGCGTATGTGTGAAGCCATTGCTCTGTGCGTGTGGTTGATCTTGCTTTGATAAATGTTGCAGAACTGGACGAGTCACAAGAATTTCCTGTGGACAGTGGATTGTCGCTTGGGATTGGCTTGCTGCATTCTTTTCTTCACCGAGGAAAGCCTCACCGTCCAAAAAGGATGTCTAGCAAGCGCTGTAATGGCCGCGTCCTCATACGCTGCGACGATGTTGGGGAAAAGGAAGGCTTACTGGCGAGCGAGCGAGGTTCGAAGAGCTTGTTTTGTGCTTTCAGATCGTGAGCATGAAGCTGAAGTTGCAGCTACCTTCGTGTATGATACACCAAAGTTATCGATGGATACATCCATGTCCACCACGCCAGTGTATCCATCTCATTTACTGATTTGGGCATTCCTCACTCTGCAACTTGCACTCATGGCGGAGGAGACGGAGGTGGAAATCGTCTCGCGGCTCGAGGCCGTGGACATCCGGGACTTGTACCCATCTCTGGCTGCCGAGGACGCCACCTCGCGCCTGTGTCTGCTGTGCTCCGCCAAGCTCAAGGACAAGACGCACAACCTGACGCGCCACTTGGAGCGACACCACGCCGGTGCGTTGCTGCAGCTGCTGGAGCAGCGCAGCCAGGCTTCGCCCGGAGCCTTGGCGTCCAGAACCAGGCGTGCACAGCAGGAACGGAGCGCACGGCAAGCCACCAGCGTGGCTACATTTTCGTCGGAGGACGCGCTGCTGCAGGCCGGGGACGCCAAGCTGGCGCTGGCGCGGTGGCTGGCACAGGAACAACTGCCTGTGGATCTGGTGGAGAAGGCAGGCTTCATGGGCTTCGTGGAGGCGCTGAACGGAGGCTTCAGTCCGCCCAAGGGGGACGAGCTACGGCAGTTATTGGGGACGCTGGGGGACGACGACGTGGACATGATGGCGCTGAGAGCGACGTGTCGATGCCCGGAGGACACGCCACTGGTGGAGTACAGTCGAGTGGCCTGTGGCGTCGTGGAGACAGGAGAGGCCAAGGTGAAGGTGCGGCGAGCAGCGGCCGCGCTGTTCGACGCACAAACGTGTCGTGGGAAAGTGCTGGGCAAGGATGGCGTGCTGGGAAGGGCGTTCGTCGGGGTCGTGAGCGAGTTGGGGGCGAGCCAAGCGGGGCACGTGAAGCTGCAGGACAGGGTCGTGGCGTCGCCGTATCTCGCTCGACCGCCGGTGGTTCGTCCGGACGTGCAGGAGCAGGAACGTCTGGAGAATGGGGTCGAGAGCTCGCTGCAGAGTTCACAAAGTACGTCTTGCATCGGCGTGAGTGCGTCGACTGGGGCGCTGGCTGAGTGCATCGTACTGCCGAGTCAGAACCTGTGCGTGGTCCCGCCTGACGTTCCCGACGACCTGGCACTGCTGGCCGACGACTTTGCGGTCGTTCTCGCCGTCGTCGCTGAGCTGCAGCGACGACCTGTGACCAACGTGGCCATCCTGGCGGACGCACCGGCGACGATCCTCTCGCTCCTGCTGACGCGGTACTTGCACCAGGACTTGCAGCTCGATCCACAGACGCTCCACGTGTTCGCCATGTCAACAGCCAGTAGCTCCGTGCACGCGTGCGTCACTCCTCTAGATATTTATCAGCCTGCAGCCGTGGGTAGCTTACTGGCGCAGCAGACCGAGCTGGCCCTGGACGCCGTCGTCGATTTGATCGGCTCTGAAGCCTCCGCCGAGCTCGCCACGTCGCTGGTGCAGTCCATGGGCTGCGTGGTGCTCGTGGATCGCTCCAGACTGGAGCTGCAGCTGCAGCCGCCGTCGACCGTCGCCATGGACATGAACGCCGTCGTCGTGCGAGAACTGGAGATCGTGAGCGTGCGCGACGCCCGAGGCTTCTTGGACGACGCGCTGCTGTACCTGGCAGCTCAAGCGCAGGACCCACAGAGCAAGACGGAGCTGCGCGAGTGTCTGATCCCCAGTCTGAGGCTTCGCCAGGCGCTTCACGAGCTCCAGACCATCCCGGAAGAAACCCTCCAAGCACGGTATCTCCAGGTCTCCTTCTCAGATAGGAACGGACAATAGACAACGTACAAGCGCGCTTTACTCCGTCTGCCCAACCTACCCCACTGACTCCACCCTACAACTTGGAGCGGAAGCGCTTGAACGATTCCTGTAGCCCTGCGCCCTGCTTCACCGCTTGTGCGACCTTGTTGTCCTGCTGCTCAATGACCTCCGCCTTGGCTGCCACTTGTTCTGCCTTCTCCGCAGGGACGACAATGACGCCGTTAGCGTCTCCGCGGATGAAGTCTCCGTTGCGCACCACGCAGCCGGCGACCACCACGGGCTCGTTAACCGCCTGCACCGTCGTGACGCCTTGCTGGCCATGCACTGATGTGCCACGCGAGAAGGCCGGGAAGCCCATGGCGCAGAGCTCCTGCACGTCACGCACGCGGCCGTCCGTGACGATCCCTGCGGCGCCTCGAGCCTTGGCGGCTGTGGCCAAGAGACCGCCAAAGACGCCTGACGTGCTGCCTCTGGGGGCGCTGACCACGACCACCTGGTCGCGTTCCGTCTTGTCCACGTAGTGGAACGGCAGCTTGTTGACGGCAGGGCCTGTGGACGGCACCACGCGCACCGTGAAGGCAGGGCCGCAGATGTCCGTGCTCAGGGGGGCGTCGAAGCCGCGCACGAGACTCACGTCCACGAGGTGGCCCTGCATCTTGAGCTTGGCCATGGCATCTGCGATGGCGCAGACGGAGAGCTGGGCCAGACGCTGCTGCGTGGACGAGGAAGAGCTCGACATGATCGGGGGCTTGAGACTTGGAGGCTTGGCGGCGGGTTCTCGACTGACACGTTGCGTTTCGCCGAAGTTGAAGCGTGATCGCATTTGACAGGGCTATGGTGAGGCCTCAGGGTGGGCGTCTCGGTGTATATCCGCTGGAGGAAGCGATCAATTCGGATTGACCTGCAGCTCTACCTCAGCTGAATCCCTCACGTGGGTCGATGACGTTAAGTACTTTGGAAGTTCCCCAGGCGGTGCCGGATCGGAGAGCAAACGGTCGATACCGCGATAGCTCGGCACGAAGATTTTCGTACCTAGAGCATTGAGCTTCAGTCGTTGTCATTGTCGTTCAGCGAAGCACCATCTGAGCACCTCGCTAACTTATTAGTCGAGTTGCTCCTCTGTCTGTGGTCACGATTTTTACCAAGCCGTTTCCATAGGAATGAAACTAATGCCGCGCCACGCATGGGGAAGCAAGGTTGTAGGTCGTATACGGTAGAATATTCCTGTGACTTGAGAAGCAGACGACTATTATTTCCTGGCGTCGTCGCCCAGCTCGTCGCGCATAAACTTCTCGATATGCTCGGAGTGTTCTGAGGATGGAACCTCCTTCGGCATCGTTGGGCCTTCTTTCATGGCGGTAAGCACGAGCATCTCACTGCGTTTCTTGGCGGCTTTCCTCACGTTGCGAATGAAGTCGCCCATCCTGTTTTTCTCGAGTTGGTGCTTCGTACCGAGCCACTTGACCACTCGACGCTGCAGGTAGCGCGCAGCAAAGAACTCGTGTGCATAAAAGCCTATAAGGCGCTTACTAGAAGTCCGTCGAGCGTGTCTAGCGCTGTTGAGGCTTGCAGGTACATCATCCTGATCCCAGTTGTTCATCTTGTCATATTGGAAAGGAAAAGGTTGTGGCAGATTAGTTACCACCACTACAAACGTCGCTGAGTTCGGCACTTACCGCTCTCATCATCTCCTTGGTCATTGCGATGACGACATCTCGGAATTTCACGTGATCTCCGTCATACAGCGGGAGCTGGAGAGAACCTACCAGAAAAAAAAAGCATCAGCTAAGCGGATAGGCCAGCGATGAATTCATGATAAAGATCGACGTACTCAGGTAACGAAAGAATTGCGGCATCGTCAACGGGACGCCAAACCACCCGAGAGGAGGCAGGATCGAGTGAACGAGTGGCAGCAGCTTTTCGACGCGGATAAATCCTGTCGCACTGGGATCAATCTCCGCCCATTTGTACTGGAACTCTTCGAGAAGTTCGGGGATGAGAAGCGATTCCTCTTGCTCCTCTTGAGAAGTGGCAAAGCTTTCCAGCACCACTGCCACCGTGAGATTCAACATCACGTATGCTACAATGAGTGTAAACGAGCAGAAGAAGACGTAGGCCACGGGATTTCCACACCCATTCAGCGGAATGCAGTCCTCTGCATCGCTGAATCCACACATATTAGGGTCAAACGGTGGGTCGGCCACACAGCCGTCTGTGCGGGTCGCCAAGTCGTACATGCAGTAGTCCCAGGACTCGCCTGTAGCCGCACGTAGAAGGAAGAGAAAGCCTTTGCCAAAGCTCTGAAAGTTGGCGTGCGTGTCGATATTGCTCGTCAAGCCCACCTTCGCAAACAAGTGGACGCCCATC
>JAABLL010000253.1:0-18290 GCA_012295475.1 Phytophthora gonapodyides | reverse complement strand
GGCTCGCAGATCGACGAGACTCAGTTCGAGAAGATCCTCGGCTACATCGAGGAGGGCCAGAAGGAAGGAGCCAAGCTCGTTGCTGGCGGCAAGCGCCACGGCAACAAGGGCTGGTTCATTGAGCCCACCGTGTTCGCGGATGTCGAGGACGACATGACCATCGCGCGTGAGGAAATCTTCGGCCCCGTCATGTCCATCCTCAAGTTCAAGACCATCGATGAAGTCATTGAGCGCGCCAACGACTCGGTCTACGGTCTGGGCGCCGGCGTCGTGACGAGCAACATCGACCACGCCATCAAGATCTCCAACGGTATCCGCACGGGCACCGTGTACGTCAACTGCTACGATGTGTTCGACTCGAACACTCCGTTCGGCGGCTTCAAGGACTCCGGCGTTGGCCGCGAGAACGGCGAGCTGGGTCTGCGCAACTACCTGGAGCACAAGACGGTGATCATCAAGCGCCCGGACGACTCAATGCCTTAGGCAAATGGCTCTGTGATGTCTAGTAAAAGTAGCGTACGCAGCTTCTCCAATGCAAGCAGTCACGTTGAAACACACAAATGTCTTGAAATCTGTGCTTGTGGGGTGATCTTACATGTATGTAGGGGATGTGTTGAACTCGCGTTACATTCGACTCGAGTCCGTGCACAGATAGTAGGTGTACGCAACCGTAAAGCTGGAGAGGGAACACGAATTCACGTGGACGGAAGCAATCCACTTCCGCTGTCCGAGAGGTCCTGGTCTTGCAAAGGTGCTCAAAGCAATTTCGCTGCACAGATGCCTCTCGTTTGAGTCGTGCACATTGAGGCAATCCGAATGAACTCGTAACTTTGAAGAGCTTCGTAGATCTCGAATTCATCCACCCACTTTGACAATATCGACAGCACGTGCAGCTGGTAAAGCGTCGCCACAAACAAAAATGTGTCCCGATCTGGCGCCAAGCTGGCGATGCCCACACTCAACCGCCACCAATTGCAGCTAGTTTCTTGGTGTCTCAATAGCCAACTGTGGACTCGCAACATGTTCCAACGGCAGCTCACGTTGCCAGCAGCAACAGCAACAGCAAAAAAAAAACACTTCAAGGCACGTTGAACTGTTTCCGCCAATCGGAAAATCGCAGACTTTTGGCGAATGACATAGCTCCATCTCCGTGCGATCCGGTTGGCCAAAAGCTTCGCCTTCCCCGCGAGAGAGAATTTCGACTCAGAAATCTGCGCCGGCGACGACACTTGCGCTCGTTCACTCTCGAGCCTTCCTTCCTCTCGCTCTTCCTTCCCCGCGCCATGTCGGCCATGAACCTCAGCCGCGAGCAGCAGAACGAGCTCCTCTTCGTGGGGTTCAACCAGGACAGCGGTGCGTGCCTCTTCGCGTCTGGCCTCGTGGAGCCCCTAAGGCCGCTCTAACCTCCTCCTTCTGTAGGCTGCTTCGCGTGCGGCACGGACTCAGGCTTCAAGATCTTCAACTGCGACCCGTTCAAGGAGACGTTCCACCGAGGCACGCGGCGTCTCTTGCTTGCATTTCCTCGGAGGCTGCAGCTCTAACACTCGTATCTGCTCAGACTTCTCCAATGGCGGGATCGGCATCGTGGAGATGCTCTTCCGCTGCAACATCCTGGCCATCGTGGGCGGCGGACGCAACCCGAGATACCCTCCTAACAAGGTGAACGAGCTGCTGTGGGTGTTGAATCCAAGAGCCGGAGCTGACGCTGTGGAACTGCGTACAGGTGATGATCTGGGACGACCACCAGAGCCGCAACATCGGCGAGCTGAGCTTCCGCAGCGAGGTCAAGGCGGTGAAGCTGCGTCGCGACCGGTACGACGCTAGTGCAGACTAGCTTGCTGTGGGGAGGAACTGCTTGTATTGATGGGGAAATGGTGGACTGTGTAGCGTGGTGGTGGTGCTGCAGAACAAGATTTACGTCTACAACTTCTGTACGTGGTGTGGGCCTGGCAGTGAGGCCAGGAGGCTTCAGCTGACGAGGGGATTGCTTTGAATTCGTACAGCCGACTTGAAACTGGTGGATCACATCGAGACCATCGCCAACCCCAAGGGGCTGTGCGCGCTGTGCCCGAACCCGTCCAACACGGTGCTGGCCTGCCCCGGCGTGACGCGCGGCACTGTCCGTATTGAGCTTTACGACCTGCGCAAGACCACGCTCATCACTGCCCACGAGGCCGAGCTGTCTCAGGTGCGTCTTCTTTTGCGCTGCGATCTTCGGCATTTACGGGATGGATCTCAAGTGAATCATATGGTGTGCAGATTTGCTTAAACCTGGACGGCACGCGGCTAGCGACGGCCTCGGACAAGGGCACGCTCATCCGTATCTTCGACACCCAGAGCGGCCAGATCACGCAGGAGTTGCGGTGGGTGGTGCATCTAGTCACACGAGTGACGTGTTCGTTGTGAACGACTGTGCTGATGCTGTTCCTGTTCTTGACTCCAACAGTCGTGGAGCGGACCGTGCGGAGATCTACAGCATCTGCTTCAGCCCGACCGCCCCTCTGATGGCCTGCTCGAGTGACAAGGGCACCGTGCACGTATTCTCGCTGACGGCTGAAGGCTCTGGCCACAGCTTCTCGTCCGACCCGACTACCATGGGGAACGCTATCGCACAGAGTGCGCCCTCGCACTACTCGACGGCAAGTGCCCCTCGCAGCGGAGAAGACGACGGCACGGAAAACTCCAAGTCCAGGTACTACCGTCACTGAACTGCATGGAAGGTGCTAGCTGGGTGTTCACTTTATTTCAAACTCGTGTGTGTGCAGCTTGTCGTTCATGCGGGGCCTGCTTCCCAAGTACTTCAGCTCCGAATGGAGTTTCGCTCAGTTTCGTGTACCGGAGACCCGAACGATCTGCGCATTTGGCACGGAGAAGAACACCATCGTTGGTAAGGACCGTTACTATCAAACTTTTGAATGGCGGGTAAATGACTGACCCCCGGTTCGTTCTCTCTGTCTGCGCGTAGTTGTGGGAGCGGACGGATCGTTCTACAAGGCGGTCTTCGATGCGAACGGCGAATGCCAGAACACTTCGTACTCCAAGTTCATTCAGGCCGACGAGGATGAATAGACGCACCACACAGACGTGGCTCTGCTCTCCTCGGATATCAATCGTCGAAACGGCAACCGGCAGAAGGAGTTGCATTGATAGTCAGTCGGGTTACAGCGCGCGCGCTGTCGACAATGCTTGTATCATCTTTTATTGCGATTTTTTTCTTCGTTTGCCACTTTGATCAGCTTTATCAAATGCGAGTTTGGGTTCCAAGAACTCAATGACTCGTCATACCTATTGCCGTCAACTGATCCATGTGCTGTTTGACGCGTTGATCGTGAGGTTTCATGCCCGTAAGCTACTCGCCGCGGATTGTGTACGTCTCGCGAACAACGTTGGGATCGTACTGCATACACAACACACATTGGCATTAGCTTTCTCGAAGCAACCACCACGAAGCAGTCACCTACTCACCACTTCCCACCGACTGGCAGGGAAAATGTGCTTGTTCTTCTCGTACCAGTGGCGGTCCACAACTTTTCCCGGATGTGACTACGACAAGCACAGCACTGGTAAGCACTAGTTTCAGGGTAAGGGCTTGCATCACGCGGGACACTTACCTCGTCTTTCTCGACGCGTAGATCCTGCACGAGACGAATATCCTCGTGCACGTCAAAGTGAAACAGAGGGCCACTTTTCCCGCGCGCTTTCGTCACGATCAAATCGTAGAAAGAATAGTGCTGAAGGGGTGGAAAGACACAAAACAAGTTAGTTCAGTTTGATGCTTTCACAGCTCACGCAAGTAACTCACGTGAGGAATGATGAGATCTTCCTTGATGTAGATGAGATTCTCTGAGCCAACACCGCGCAGCTCGGCAAACTCCGACACCAACTGCTGCTTAACCAGCTCCAGATACTTCCCGATGGTGGTCTTTTTCGGAACCTACGCACACATGATACCTAGGTTAGCTCCATTTACCAAGCCTACTCCAACCCCACACGATACACGCACCGTGATCTCCCGACGGTGACCGGATCCATCCCAGTAGCTGTAGGTCACTGCAACGCACTCATCTGTAGCACATATACACACCACAATGATAAGCCGGGTACGCAACAATTTCCAGACATCGAACGGGTACGCACTTTTGATGCGCTCTTGCTCTTCCTCCCACTCGGCACGAAGCCTCTGGCGTTCGCGCGCCTCTTCCTTCTCACGCTCCTTGTCCGGCAAGAAATCCGTCTCCACATTGGGGTTCTTGATATTCTTCTTCACTCGTTTGGGCTTTACTGCCTCCTCGCCAGCTCCATCTTCACCGTCCAAGTCGAACGACAGTAACCCCATCTTCTTGGCCTTTCGCTTTTTCTTCTTTTTCGGCTCCTTCTGCTGCTGTTCAGGCCTAACAACAAGGAACCCACATAGTCAGAACTCTCAACTACCAGCCATAACGTCTGCAATAGCCGCACAAGTGCAGCACACGCACTGGTCGTCGACGATCGCGCTCTTGCGGTTCTGCAGGTTCTCGCGCTTCTTCCGGAACTCCTCAGCCGTCACCAGCCCCACCGTTTGGCGCTGCAACAAACAACAACCCAGTCATTAAATTAACTATTAATTGCTAACCGTGCTTGGCGTGCAGCTGCAGTGGCTTGCCTTGAACTCGCTCTCGTCGTCGTCCTGGTGCGACTGGAAGTTGGCGTCGATGCGCGTGCCGCGGCGGTTGGTCCGCTCGATGTCCTGGCGCTTGGCCTCGTAATCCTGCTGCTGCTTTTCACGCTGCTTGGTCAGTTTGGCAGCCCGCGCGCCGGCCACGTTGCCCTCCACCGTGTGCACGCCCGCTCCATGGCGCTCAATACCCGTCATGCTCCTAATGGAGCTCTTCGCTGCCAAGTGCGACTCGAAGTGGCAAAAATCTCGTCTAAGTGCGATCCTCAGATTTTGAATCAAAAAGGAAAAAAAGACGATGCTGCGGAGACTCAAGGCCTCCTCGGACGCGTACGTGTGTGGCATCCTCTCTATAAGGCGCTAGAGAAGGAGAGCAGTACCGTAACCATTGCATATCTTTTCTCGACACGTGCAGCTCCCAGCCGTCGACGATCGCGGCGTCGGACGACGGCCAAGCAGCCAGCGAGCAAGGCGGCGATGAGGGCCCAATGTCGTCGCTGCAGAAGTACCGATCACAGACCATGAAGGACTACGGACTTATGATCGAGTATAAACACCTAAGGCAGCACGTGCCAAGCGGCATCTACGTGCTGCCAAGCTTTGATCACTCGCGCATCTGGTACGGCACCATCTTCATCCACGCCGGACTGTACCGCAACGGCATTTTCAAGTTTACGATTTTCCTGCCTGAAAGGTGAGTTTTCTGTTGTTATTTGTAAAAGAGGAGGGAGATGGTGGATGAGGGACTGACATGGTATTGTAGCTACAACGGACCGGGCACGTATCCCCGCATCGTGTTCAACACCAACGTCTTCCATCCGTACGTGTACGAGGACACGAAGGAGCTGGACCTCAAGCCCAAGTTCCCCGAGTGGGACCCGGAGCTGCACTACATGGTGGCGGTGCTCACCTACCTCAAGGGCATCTTCTACATGAAGGACTTCCCGGAGCTGGCGCAGGTAGCGAACGGCGTCGCGCTGGACATGTACGTTGGGCGCGAAGCGAACACAAACTGTGGCTAGCGAAGGTGCTGATGGCGCTTTGCGTGGCGCTTCTTGAACGGAACAGGTTCCGCCACGACCCCGAGAACTACGTAAACAAGGTGGAGGAGTGCGTGGACGAGTCGCTCACGAACGTGTACAACAACGAGCAGGGCTCCACGATCCGCTTCACCAAGCACAACCCGGCCCACGACAATCTGCGGCAAGAGCTCTTCGCGCAACTGGACGCCGCCCCGGTAAAGCCGCTATTGCCGTGGATATCGCCATACCACCTAACCTTTTATTGATCTTGTCTGCAGCCCGCCGCTCCGCAAACACTGGAGGAGAAGATGGCCGCACCACTTTCGACACGGTCCCTGTCCATCGTAACGGCAGCCGCCGCGGAAGGCGCCTCTGGCCAAGCCACTGCTGCTGCTGCTGCCGCGCCAGCGCCCGCAGATGAGCCCATGCCCGACTCATTTGAGGAGTGATCGTGCTCAGTTTAGCCTAAACGTTGGAAAACATGGTGCAACACGTTGAAGCTCCAGCTCTGAGTGCAAAATGTGTCCATTTCTATTTTTTCATTTCTACTTCTATTTTTGCCCAAATTCAAAAAGGAAACTCCAATTTTGCTGCGCCGGACGCGTTATCTGAGCTCTGGAGCAGTCATGCCCGCGAGCGACGCCATGGGGTCCCGCGAGGACGACGCGCGGTTGAATGAGCGCATCCACAAGGCTCGCTCAGAGCTGTCGGAGCTGCACAAGATCATGGCACAGGGCGAGCGCTTCCGTGAGAGTGACGGGCCCGCTACGCGCACACGGAGCCGCAGCACCAAGACCAAGGAACCCGCGCGTCCGCCGCCGCTGGACGTGGAGCAGCACAAGTCGCAGACGGTGCGCAGCTCGTCGGGCGAGCGACTGCTACAGCTATCGCGCTCCGAGGACTCCGGACGCTCCGACCGCATGAGGCTGGCGGAACTCTCAGATGAGCAGCTCAAGTGGCCGACGGCGGAGAAGAAGAGGGCCGCTCCACGCTCAGGCAGAGGCAAGATGAGCCCTGGGGGCCGAACACGAGCGAATACGACGCCGCGTCGCACGACCGCCAAGGATCTAGGAGACTATTCGACGGACTACGTCCAGCAGGCGCTCAACTTCGACAACGTGACGGACGACGACGAGGACGCCGGTGGCCCCACGTCGCCACCCAGATCCGGCAGTCTGAGAGGACTGGGTGAGGACACTTACGCGCTGGAACATGCAGGGGAGTTTGGCGCCAATACGCACCAGGATCTGCACAACTACGTGCGGCAGATGGAGGAGACCATCGCGCAGCTCGTCCAGCAGAAGGACGAGCTGCTGCGCAACCAGGCCGAGTTCGACAAGCAGGCCAGTGGCATCTTCCCGTCGCTCGAGAACCTCAACCACCAGCTCTCGCAGATCGTGCAGGGCAAGATGCTGCAGTCCGGCCAGTCGCAGAACAACGACGAGGTGGCCAACCTGCACGAAGACATGCTGGACGAGCTCCGCGTGCAACGAGAGCAGCTGAGCGAGCTCGAGGCCGACAGCAAGCGCCGCAAGTACGACGCGGAGCTGCAGGAGCAGGACCGCGCCATCGAGATCTCGCAGATCAAGGCCGACATCATCGGCGTCGTGGCGAGCGGGAAAATGCGCGACGAGCGCGCCGAGCTGATGGCTGACACGGTCAAGAAGCTGCAACAGGAGCTGCAGGAAGCGATCAAGAACATGGTGCAGCGCTATCAGTTGCTGAACAAGCGCATCAATCAGCTGCAGACTCCGATGACGCAGCCCCGACTTGTGGTAGGTTTTCTTCCGCCAACTCTCTCGCCCAAGCACTTGCTGACATGGTGGTGTCTTTCTTGTCTTTCCTAGGGCCGCAAGACGCAACGGAACACCCTGCTTTTCATCATTGCAGTGTTGCTGGGGGGCCTTTCCGTCGCCCTGAGCTTCTTCCTCATGAATAGCGGAGACTGCGGGGTGATGGAGCGGTGCCACCCGCTCATATAGTCCACATCTCTACGTGTTTCCCTCATTTTTTAACGAGCTAGGCGGTGACCTTACTACTCGCTTTAGCAGACTCGTGACATCATGACGCACTGGTGTATTTGTCATTGCAGAAGCGTCGCTTTAGCCCACCTACTGCTACAAGATCTATCTCTGCTTGACCTTGAAGATGTGAATGCCGAGGATCGTAGCGAGCTCCGTCGCCAGGAAGTAGATCATGTGTACGTAAGCCGACAGCGAGATGACGAAGAAGAGCTCCACCACTGAGCTCTCGCGGCCCTGCAGAGCATGGCAAGGAAACGGAAGTTAGTCAAGAAGTAACTTGGCCGTTGAGATAGCGACACACGTACGTGTACCCAAGGCACGAGGCCGACCACAAGCAGGAAGGAAACAGCGAGCTGGACCAGGAAGGTCTTGCGCAGCAGCCAGTACGGCTCTTCGCACATGTGCGACAGCATCATGTGCATCACCATCTGCCAGCGAAACAAGCGGCAAAGCCTTTAGTCCAGACGCTCCACCGCAGCAGAATAAAACCCATAAAACCCACCTTCGCGAACACGAACCCCACCGTCCAGATGAGGAGACGAGGGTGGTCCGTAAACACGTCCGACGGCGACCAGAAGACCCAAAGCGCCGACAGGATGACGAGCGCGATGAACGGCGTGATGCCGATGAGCGCCGCCGCGCCGTCCTTGGCCTTGCTCTCCATGGAGCGGATAGCGACGACCGCTGCGCATGGAAACAATAAAACCCAGGAGCGTCATTCTCCTCGCTTCTCAAAGCACACCCCAATCCCAGAGCCTTACCGCTGAAAAGACATTGGCAAAGCGCACTGGTGATCGTGATCAGGACGAACACGTGGTTGTTGTTCAGCTGCGGGAAGACGGCGTTGGGCTGCGTCCACACCTGAGGCCCCACGATAGCCGTGCCCATGTAGATCGAGTACATGATGAGCAGGCCTTCGTTAGGCCCGTTGATGATCGGGAGCGCCAATGTGCCCGTGTAGTACTCCTCCCACGTCGCCATGAAGAAGACCATGGCCGGCGCCAGGAAGATCAGCAACGACTAGCATAGAAATACACGCACAGAACGTCAGCACCTCACCAGATTTACCAGCGCAGCCACCAAAACTCACCCAATACGTCGGTCCCAGCATGACCGTGGACGCGAAGGTGCAGGCACTGACGACCACATTGAGCGCGTCGCAGCCGTGGTCGAACAGCAGCCCCAGAGGCGACGAGTTGCCTGTCTTGCGGGCCTGCTTGCCGTCCGCCACGTCCAGGATCTGGTAGAACAGCAGCGAAATGCCTGCATTGGCGTACACCCAACGTGGCGCCTCCTCCACCATGTTGGGCGAGTACCAGAGCATGATGACGTGCGACAGGATCACGAGCGACAGCGCGCCGATGGTGATGGCGTTGGGCGCCAGGCGGGGCGACAGCACGTGGTCCACGAGCCACTGCGCCAGAGGAGAGATGACGTGGTTGTACAGGAGCGACGCGTCGCTGCCGCTGTAGCGGTAGGCCAGGATGTGCTTCACGCCGTCCTCAGTAACGTAGCGGTAGGCTTGGGCGTTGGGCTCGGCGTCTTGCTGGGGCTGGGAGGCTTCGGCCGCAGCGGAAGCCGCAGCGGCGGACCTGGTGAGCACCATNGGTAAGCTATATCCACACCAACTGTACATAACCTGTGTTTGGTACATAATGGCTGATCTTGAAGAGACGTATCCTCGCCGACAGCCATTATGTGCGGAGCGAACGATGCGGTTTGTCTGCATGGCGAGTGTGTCGTGGAGGCTTCGGATGGGGCGGTATTCGAGCATTGTCGGTGTGCTGCAATGTATACTGGAGTTCAGTGCAGCTTCCGGAAGGAGCTGCTGTACTGGGAGCTGCCTGTGGTCTGTGCGCTCATGCTGGTTCTGCTGGGCATCGGCGTCTTCGTGACGGGGAGAGCCGCCTCGTGGCTGCGCTTCTCGCAGGCTAAGCAGGACACGTTTGCATTTCCAAGGAAGTGGGTGAGGCTAACGGGCCAGTCGATTGGAGCTCGGCTGCTGAGAGGCAAGTGGAGCGGCCCAACGCGCAAGGGCCTGCCGACCAAGCCAGCCAGGGGCCACATCGTCGAGAACGCGTTCATCTTCCTTGTCGTCATACTGGAGTTTGTGCCGTGGGTGCAGTTGATTGCGCTGTCCTTCTTGCCCGTAGTGCCCTGGCCAAAGGCAAGTCGAGGCGTTGCCGAGATCCTGCGGCTTTCGCTGCTCTACCCGCTGTGGAGTCATTTGGAGCCCAGCCAGTTCCCGAGATTCATGCTGTACCTGTCCTTGGGTTTCGTTCCTGGTGTGCTGTTAATTGCATGCATGCTCGGACTGAAGAGGTTCCCGCTGTTCAAGCCGCAGCCGAAGAACTCGCCTGCTGAAGATCTGTGCTCGATAGTATTGCGTTTGTACAGCGACTGGCTCGCACTGCCGGTGATGATCGGACTGCTGCTGCCTCTGGAGTGCGCAGTGATTGGGTACAGCAAGGTTGAAGGCGCAGGAATGGTGCTGCCCAGTCTGGACGGGTCATGCTTCACGCTTTTGGAAGGCGGCTTGGCCATCGCAGGAAGCTTCATGCTCCTCGTGTTCTGCGCCGCGACTTCTGTCATTGTCATACAGCTGAACTGCGAGGCGACACCGCCCGAGCCAACACTATGGACGCACGTGCGCTATACGCGCGTCGTGCGGGTTCTAAAGGCGCCGCTTGCAATGGTATCAGGTGGTTTGTGCCTTGGAACTGCTCTGGCGTGACCGGTTTTAACGCTTGCTGTGCCATGTCTGTGCAGAGTGTCGTGGGCTCGGTCAACGCCAACGCGCTGCTGCTTTGTGGGACCTGCCTCTTGATCTCGTACGCGGTAAAAGTCGCTCTGAGCAGGCAACGAGGGCGAACTAACTGATCCTGTGCACACAGGTTGATTCTGGGTGTCCTGAACGCCAAGTTGCGGCCTTGCGCGCTTTCACTGGTGAGAACCGATGTGATCATGAGATGGAGAAGCGTTGTGAACGCTCTCTAACGAGATGTACTCCTCAGGTCAATGGAATTCACCTCGCTGGGGCCGTTCTGGCGCTGTGGAGCAGCCTCCTCGCGCTTGTTGCAACCATCTTGGACGACCCTGGCGCGACTATCGTGTACGAGGTACAGACAAAAAGCACCTTCTGCTAGCCTGGACTCGTTGTACATGTATCTCACCAATCCATCCGTAGGCTTGGTCGCTGGGTGCGATCACCATTTCTGCCGTCTCGCTTCCTGGGCTGTTTCTCTATCATACGGAGGACTTCTGGCACCAGCTTGCCGCGAGTGCGAAGGAGGCTGGCTCGACGCTCTCCAAAGACGGCAAAGCGGCAAAGACCGTCGATGGTGCAGTTGCAGCCGCGCCGCCCGCCAAAGCGCAAACAAGCAAAGTGACCGCTATCGGCTTCCGCTCCGGGCTTCCGAGCATCCTGCCCGGCCGACGATCCAGCGCGGCCGAGAAGTTGCGCAGTCGATCGAAGCGGGGCCAGTTAGCGGCAACAACGGAGACCAGCTAGCAGAGACCACACAATGGAACCAGACGACTCGGTTCCAGCCGATAGTCCTTCGTCGTGCCCGCAGACTCCGTTCTTTCACGCTGCTTGCGAGAAGCTCATCACTTCAACATCAGCAGGAAATGATGGCGAGCTTTTGCGATCCAGGATTTGCTTGGCAGTTGCACTTCGGTGTTCACCTCGCGGTCTGATTACGAGCCTGGAAAATGTCTCGCAAGTCGCGTCCGACCCGTTGCAGTACATGTTTTCTTGTCGCTGTCTTCTGCCAAGTCCTCCTGGCGATGCTGGTGCGGGCGTCGACGAAGCGGCGACTCGAAAAAGCTCATTCGGTTGTGCCGCACAACTCGAGCGTGGCAGACCCCCATCTCCATGCTGCTACAGCCGCGTCTTTGGGGCGCGTTCGGAATTTGACTGGCGGCGCGCAATCGAGCGCCATCAACCGCACGCTGTCCCAGCCGATACAGCTGCCGATACGGCTCGCACGATGGGTGTCCCAGTGAAGGCTCGGGGGGATTGAGCAAGTTCTGCGCAAAAGGTTTTCAAGTCTTTCGCGGCGCTCGTTGCGATGGCAATGGTGGCGATGGCAACAATGCTGCCGAAACCGCAGCGATGCAGGGCTCTGCACGCGCACTTCAATCCACTTGGCGACTCGCCATTGGGCGGGGCCTGGAAAGCGTCAAGGACACGTCCGGTGCTCATCGACCGGTCGCGCGGCACCAAGCTCGGCGACCAGGTCGCCGAGGGCCACAACTTGGTGCGAAAGCGAGGTCCCTGGTCAGGTGCAGACTTCGATTGTGGGACGCCATCATCAGAATCAAGTTTTTCTCGGCAAAAATAATGCATATTTCGTTGACAAACAGTTTTTCCCATTCTCGCTCGAGGCGCTGCCGCTGCGAATGAAACTTGTCGTCGGCAGCATTGGCGGCAGCGGCAGTAACGCTGCCAGCTTTACCCACAACTTAACCTATAAAATTGGATTAACCCAGCGGTGGATCCTCTCTGCTGGCCACACGTTTCAAACCATGCGATACATACACACCACCACCAGCAAAAATGCTCTTCTCAACCTTGAAGCTCTTGACGTCGTAGCGGGCTTCGTCCTAAAGACTGAAGAAGAAGCTGGTCAGCGCGGCGAGTCACCGCGGCGGACTCGTCCATCCTGTCCCTGCAGTTTTTACCCGACGAGTGAATCCTTGCTTTCTAACTCGAAAAACGACATAGTGAAACCAAGTGAGCCAACCGCCCGATGCTATGCGACACGTCCCAAAGAGGGAAGAGAACGACGGGCCTCGAGTCTCGAGCGTCACTCCAGCCCTCATTTCGCGATTGCGTCGAGGAGCTCCAAGCCTTCAGTTTCCTCCTTCCCGTCCTTACAAGGTCCTCGTGCATGGCGCGGATAGCGATGCAACCGTCGGTGGAGACAGAAGAGATGTACGGCTCGACCATCAACGTGTCGTCCAAGGTGACGCACCGCAGCGGCTCGCGCTCCAACTCGCCCACCAACTCGGGCGACGAGAAGTCGGACACCATCAAGCTGGCGCCGTCCAACTCGTCGGCGCCGTCCTTCGCCAAGGAATCCCCCCACGAGACGGTGCTGGAGCGCTACCAGAGGGCCACGTGCACCAAGATGTACGACGTGGAGGAGCTCATCGACTACTACTGGCACCGCCGACTGGCCGCCGTGCCCGCCGTGATCGTGAGCTACCTGCCCTTCGTCATCACGCCCAACCAGATCACCATCTTCGGTCTGTTCCTCGGCTGGGGCGCCGCGCTGTGTCTGTACGACTCGGAGTTCCACTACCCGCTGGCCTGGCAGCCGTCGCGCTCGCTGCTGGCGGCCTCGCTGCTCATGTTCTGCTGGATCGTCTCGGACTGCACGGACGGCCAGGTGGCGCGTCTCTGCAAGCGCGGCACGCGCACGGGCCGCATCCTGGACGGCGTCGTGGACGGTCTGGTCATCGCCCCCAACTTCTGGGTCATGGGGCTCGTCATGCAGCATCACTACAACGGCAGCATCCTGTACTGGCACCTGGGCTTCTGGGCCGGCATGTCCCTCTGGCTGCACGCCATTATCTACGACAAGATCAAGAACGTCTACATGGAGAACGCGCTGCCGCAGTCCGAATGCGACGGTGAAACGGTCGCCAGCGTGCGCGCCGAGTACCGTGCGGCCCGCAAGCAGTCGGCCTGCGCGCTCGACACGATCCTGCTCGGCATCTACTCGGTGTACCTCACGGTGCAGGCCAGCTTCACGTCGGACGCGGCGTCGCAGGCTGAGCTGGACCGCCAGGCGCTGCTCGCGTCCTGCACCAGCGAGTACCACAGCGCGTACCGCCAGAAGTACAGCGGCCTCGTGCGCGTGGCCTCGTTCCTCGGCATCAGCGCGCACATCACGGCGGTCTACGTGACGTACTTCGTGGCGATCTTCCACTGGGACGCCATCTACTACATGCAGTTCTACCCGCTCGTGCTGCTCAACATCGTGCTGGCCGGCGTGCTGTTCGAGTACCAGCGCTCCGGCATGGCCACGCACAAGCCCACCAAGGAAAGTGCTTTCTAGGCCCTGGCAACGACGCGTTTCCTGCGAACCCCCTTCAGCGCTCTTGGACGAGAGTCGCCAGTCTGCGATAGACTTTATCACGTGCCACATCTTGCGGTAGCGAGCCGAGCCGAGCGACGCCGGAGGATCAATCGACCGAGTCAAGTCAGCAAGCAGCAAATGTAGATAATCGATCCTAGCATAGCAAAATGTATATGCTTACACTATCATTTTGTGATACCGAGTTCCATCCTCGCCATGTTTTCATTCTTTTTGTTGCTAAAATTTCCTGTCTTGATCACCTTTTCCCCATACTGAAAAGTACAGGGAAATTCATTCGACTTGGGATGGCGATGGTGAAGAACAGCAGGAACACGAGGCCCAGTGCCTGTACGAAATAGAGAAGGCTTTGATCAAACGGGAAGCCCTGCTCGAAGTAGCCGAGCAGCGCAAACAACGCGGGCGCAGCCGCGCTGGCGATGAAGTGGCCGGCGTACCGAACGCGCTGCGCCGCTCGATGCACCGCCAGGCGTCGATCGATCGCAATCGAGTTGTCCAGCAGCGCCATAATCCCGTGCGAGGCGATACCACCGACGAGTTGCTTAACCACCAACACGCCGACCACCATGAACCAGGAAAACGGCAGCTCGTCCACCTTGAACAGGTCAATGAGCGGGAAGCAGCCGAGAATCGGGATCTGCAGCAGCAAACCGATGCGCAGCGTGGCCAGCGGCGTCATGACGTTCCGCGCAGAAGAGCATACAACCGTCGATGCGATCTGGCCCAGCAGCACAACCAGGGACAGCGACGCCAGTGTACCGGCCACCGTGAGCGTGATCGACGACACCGTCGACCGTGAAGACGGCGGCTCGGCGTGGACGCTGCCACCGAGAGTGATGGGGTTCTGCTTGAAGAACCAGAGCGGCAACATCTCGTCGAAGCTCAGCTGCACCAGCGACCAGAAGAAAAACACCAGCAACACCAGACAAGCCAGTGGTTCACTCGTGATGGCCAGCTCCGGTACGGACGTGTCGACAGCTTTGGGTGAAGGGCGCGTGGCCTTGACGGGCCTTTTCTCCAGCGGCTGGTACGTGCCCGAGTTCACGGCGTTGTTCCTGGCTACAGCCTCCGTCTTGGGCGACGGAGTGGACTGCGAGTGCACCACGACCGAGATGACGGGCTCCTGGTCTTCCAGGTCCTCCACGCCCTGGAGACCGTACTCCGAGCAGTCAAAGAACGCTTCTTCGTCGCTTCCTTCGTCGCTCAACGTCGAGCGAATCGAACTGGTTCGTGAGCGGCTTACACTCGTCCGTCGAGACCGCGGAGTGGCTACGATTTCGATCGTGCGCTCCAGCGACGCCGTCGTGCGCTTGAGTAAGTCGTCCAGCGAGCGCTCCTGGGCGCTCTTGCCGATCTCGACGCCGTTCCGTCCACCATAGCGTTGAGGCAGACTGTCGATGCCAATCAGCGCAACGAGATCCTGTGTGGCCGTCTCCTTTGACAGGAATGACACTTTGTCGGCCGTGCGCTTGGCCAGATGCGGACGAATGCTCGTCATGACTTGAGAGAACCACACGGGCGAGTTGAGGACGGCAAGCGCTTGCAGTCTGTCCGGAAGTTCACGCTGCAGGGTTTTCACCACAGCACAAACACCATCCACGGCGCGGGCGTCGGCGTCACGCAGCGAGAGGCCGTCCAGGTCCACCACGTACACGATCTTCTGCGTCGGAGAGCGCAGCAGCGTCTCCTGCGCGAAGGCCAAGAAGAAGCGGTAGTGGTCACGCAGATCGGCCGTCGTGAAGCCCGCAGCGTAGAGTTTGTCCATCTTGACGCGGCCCACGAAGTCCCACACGACCAAGTGCCCGTCCGACGTGTAGCCGTGGAAATAGTGCGGTAGGATCCCTCGGATCAGTCGGAAGTGCGGCTGCGGAGTCGCGAGTAGCTTAATCGCCGCCAACTTGGCTGGAGACGCCATCGCTTTCTTGATGCCTAGGCTCATGGCTGTTCGGCCGAAAGTCTCTCCGAACGCCGACTTGACGTGGGCCACCGTGTTGGCCATGGGGCTGCCGCTCTCGCTGCTGCTAGTGCTGCTCGTGTTGAGACTTGTCGACGAGCGTGGCGACGACTGCGCGTCCACCTGAATCTGCGGCATGAAGTTCATAAAGTCGTCGTCTTCCTCGGCCAGTTGACTGTAGGACGTGCGGCTCCGCAGACGCAGCGCTACTAGCATGACGAGGACGGCGAGGGACGCGAGGATCGACACGAAGCAGAACGGGAAGAAGTAGAGCGACGAGTCTCTCGCCGCCGGGTCCTCGGTCGCGTTCAGCGGCATCTTGGCGCCAAGTGAGACGAACGCAAAGGTTCCGACGGCGCCAATGCCCACGCCCAGCGTCTTGGCCACCAGCGCCAATTTGGTCTGGCGGTTGCCGCAGATGTTGTCGATCTCAATGAGCGCCACGGGCAGCACGCCGCTGCTGAGGCCCGTGGCGAAGCGCACGAGCGCCATCGCCAGCAGACTCTTGCACAGCAGCAGACTGCAGAAGCCAGCGCCCGTGACGGCCAGACCCCATAGAATCACACCTTTGCTGCTCTTGAGCGAGCGCGCCAAGTTGATCCAGAAGCCGCAGCTGAGCGCGTGGCCCAGGAAGCCGGAGCCCACCAGGATGGCTGTGTAGAAACCCAGGCGGTGGAACGACGTCTCTGGGTAGAAGTGCAGCGTCAGCATTGGCCCTAACACCAGCACCACGGTCTGCGAGATGTACTCGATCATCGCGCAGGCCATGAGGAACAGCATGCGCGCGTTCACGCCCCTGCAGCAGCCGAAACACGCCATGACGCACTTGGTTTTGTCTTCGTCGCGCGGTTTCTCGGTCGATTCGAAGGCTGCGATGCCAGGAATGACACCAACGTGTAGCGGAGACGAAGGTCTTTCGCAATGATGTAGTGAAGGCTTGGAGGCGATGCGTGGGCTGCAGTGAGGAAGCAAGGAAGGCTGCTGTCCGAGGTGGTCAGTTCGCGTTCTGCCTTTGGGAGAGGTGGTCTATTAGCTGGAGCGACGTGATTGGTCGGAATGGATAGTGGGATTCGGCTAAATGTGTACGCTACACAATATAGGGCAAGTTGAAGTTGACCTCAACTGCTTCAGTTGTAGACCTTCAGGATGGAGCGAACCGGCATGCGGCACATCGGACAGGCCTTGGACGTGTGCATGATCGTCTTGAGGCAGCCAGTGCAGCCAGCTTGGTGGCCGCAGGGCGTGCAGATGGCATTCCGTCGTGCCACGTCGCAGATCCCGCACAGATCGGGCTGGGGCTCAAACGACTGTCGCTGCTCCTCTCGGGAGGTTTCCGAAGGCTGCACTCGCTCGTCTTGTTGGTCTCCTTCAGTGCTGGCGTCTTCGTGCTGTTCTTGGTCTGGGCTCTGCTGCGGACGCGACGTTTGAGACTCCATGTTGTCGTCGCTCATGAGCAAAAGGCCCGTCTGAAACTCGGGGCCGGCGGTGTCAAATTCGCTCCCAGTGGCGATGCTGACACTCGAGTTCGTCTCCTGTCCATCGATATACGGCTGCTGTGCGGCCAACGGCACTTCCACGTACTTGACGGGCTGCGGAGACGTAAAGTGCACTCGGCTTTGGTCGCGGTGCTCGATCGCCCTTGATCGGTCGGCCCTTTGGCCAGGCGTAGGTCTCCGTTGGAAGTTCGGCGGCAGCTCCTCGAAGGATTCTTCGTATGACGGGGGTGGCCGCGTCGGCGGCTGCATTGGTTCCGTTGCTGGCTCCTGTACAGATTGGCTGGGGGCTTCTGGGGCGGGCTCTGCCTCGCGTTGCTCGAACGTGGCGCGCAGACGCTGGTAGAGCGGGTCGTTCGCTTCGTCTCGCTGCTGCTCCAGCTCCCGCAGCATGGACGACCGCAAGTTCTCGACCAATTCATGCGGCCAGTAGTACAGCTCTCCATTCTGCGTCTCAAACAGCGACGTCCGGTACAGGGACGAGCGACTTTCACGAGTGCAGAAGTTGGAGCTCTGCAGCACGCGGCGCCACTGCGCGAGGTTGTTCAAGCTGTCGGCTGCGAACACGTAGTGCAGCGTCTGCACTCCGTCCAAGCTCATGGTCTTCCTGCATATCGGAGACCGAGTGTACTTGTGGCGCTTCACGCGGTGGCACATGACCGGCTTGTCGAAGATGAAGGCGTTATCGCGTTGCAGCCACGAGTAGCTGTCTGTCGACGGGAAGTGAGCCATTCGAGCAGCTTCATCTACTAACATGACCATGTCAGGGCGCAGATCTCCCGGGTGGCGGAAGATACAAAGCTCCGTGGACGTTCGTTGCTTGTTGCAGGCCACCACGACACCCCAGCGCTTCTTCCAGCGGAACTTGCCGCGCAGGAAGAGCCAGCCTGCGTGCACCTTCATATGCTCCAGCAGCACTGCACCGACCGCCTTGCGGCCGTATTGGCGGGCGACATCCAGCGGCGTGAAGCCCTTGCGATTCACAGTGAATGCATCCGCACCTGCCTCCAGCAGGGTCTCCGCCACCAGCGCATCG
>JAABLL010000252.1:0-18346 GCA_012295475.1 Phytophthora gonapodyides | reverse complement strand
TCCACTTCAACATCGAGTATCCAACGGAGCTCGACGCTGCTGCAAAAGCTGGTAAGGACGCGCCCAGTTCACTGCCTAGAGCGCAAGCCAACACACAAGTTACGCCGATATCCTCACCTTGTCGTGCTGCAGCCGTTTGTCAGCTCCTGAGCGACCGAGTCGAAGCGCAGGAGTGAACAGCGGCATTTGTCGTTAAAAAGTTTTCTTGCATTTAGTCCGCACGCTCCGCCACCTTGACGTAAGGCTAGCAACGGGTGTGTCCACGCAGTCCTCTCCGTCTTGTCGGTGCTGTATTCCCCCCTTCCTAACTCGAGGGTTCTACCGCGTTGATTTCGACGCTGACTCCTGTTCCGTCCGCACTCATCCCAAGGTCACTTCGACATGCCTCACCAAAAGCTCCGGTTGCTAAGCTGATGTATGTACCTCACTCTTGATCGATCTTCTTGGTCGTTTACTGCAGCTTGCTGGCCACCGCGTCCACGTGGGGGACGGCCGACAGCTTGCCGATGGCAGCCACCGAAGGCGTGGCCTTCAGTGCCTTCTGCGCCAGCTCCTGCAGCTTGGCGGCGGTCACACCTTCCACGAGAGCCGACGGCGACTTGGACACGAAGCCCGTGGTGGCGATGAGGCCCACGCGGCCCAGAGCACCCTCCTGGGTGCTGTACTGCTCCAGAGCCTCGAGAGCAGCCGTCGTCTTGGCGGCGGCCAGCTCCTCCTTGGTGGCCGGGGCCGAGGCGGCCTTCTTGAGCTCGGCGGCGAACGAGTCGATGAGGGCGCCAGCCTCCGAGTGGGCGGCGTAGCCCGACAGACCCACGAGCGCGGCGTCGCTGTAGCTGGACAGGAAGGCCGAGGCCTTCTTGTTGTTGAGCCGCAGACTCAGCAGCGCGCGCAGCACCTGCGAGGCGCCGAAGTCGGCGGAGTCGCGGCCCACAGTGGGCAGCGCCAGGGCCACGTGCGTGAACTTGGCCGCCTTCTTAATGCGGCTCTCGCCGCCCACGTACTTGGCCGTGTTGCTGGCGGCCTTGCTGCCCTTGGCAATGGCACCGAAGTACTCGTTGGCCAGGTCAGTGAGCGTGTCGTGGGCCACACCAGCGCCGACGAGCGCGGCGTTGGCCGAGTTGACGTACTTGTCGTAGAAGGCGACGAGCTGGTCGGGGCCGAGCACGGCCAGGTTGTCGACAGCCACGAGCGGGCGGCCCAGCGTGGCGTCGTCGTAGAAGGCAGCGGCGTGCACGCCCTCGAGAAGCGCGGCCTGGCTGTTGTCGAGGATCTGGTCCAGCTCAGCCTGCACCAGCTTCCTCTGCTCCTCCACGTCGTAGAGCGCGAACTTGGGGGCCAGCGTGGACTCGGCCAGGATCTCGGCCGCCGCCTCCAGCTGGTCGGGCAGCACGCTGACGCTGTAGCGCACGAAGTCGCGGCCGGCCTGGGCGCGCACCACGCCGCCGATGGCCTCGATGTCGCGGTACAGACGCAGGTCCGAGCGCTGCTGCGTGGCGCGGAAGGCCATCTTGGCAAACAGCTGCGAAACGCCGGCGGTCTCCTCGCTCTCGTCGCGCACACCCGTCGCCAGCTGCAGGCCGATGGTGGCCACGGCGGCCTCGCGGTCGTCCGAGCCCAGCGCCAGGCCGGACGAGGCTGAAGACGTCGTGAGCTTGGGGGCGGCCGCGGCCTGCGGCTGCGTCTTGGGCACGGCCGGGAACTGCTCGCTCAGCGCCACGCTGGGCATGGCGCTGGCCTTGGTGAACAGCGAGCGCGACGCGCGGGCCGCGAGCTTGGAGGACGACGACGCGAGCATCGGGGCGACGGGATCTGGAAGTAGGGGTTCTGGCTGGGTGCCTCAGGGCCGCACACGTAAAAATGAGCCGCACACCCGGAAAAATGGGCTCGCTGCGGTTACGGTCCGCTGAAATGGGTCTGCACCGCGGTTAATTAACCGCAAAGCGGACCCTTTTTCGTTATTTTTGGGTTGAGAGCCCATTTTCTGTCAACTAGTCGCACTTGAGCGAGCAAATCCAGTAGTGCTGTTTCGGATTGCAGTCTAGCTCCGGAGGACGAAGTGTCCACCTGCAGTCGTGCGAGCAACGATCTGCGCGATGGCGCTGTCCTGCAGACTCGAGATCAAGTGTCCTTTACCATTCAAACGAGAAGAAATGAACTGCGGTTGACTCTTTTCCCGCGCCAGTAGCGAAGGCAGGGGATTTTGCCAGACGCCGCGATCGAGCTGGAAAGCTCGACTGTCGCCAAGTTCAGCCGTCGTTCTGCACTTGGCTGCAAGTCGGGAGCGAGCGAGTTGATGGTCATCTCCAGACATTGCCCTGGGGCACTTCGACCGGCTTACGGGCGCACACGTCGATCTCAGCTGGGGCGCGATTACTCCCCGTATGGTTTGTCGCGGCAGGATGTCCACCTTAGTCCTCCCCACATCCTTCTCCTCTCACAACTGCGCCGCTTCCACAATGCCCCGCACGATGCTCGTCGCAAACAGCTCGATCACCTTGCAGCAACATAGCCACTTCAACTTGCACCATTCGCATCATTCGCACTTAGTCCAGTCGCGCCCTTTCGGCGCTCTCTGCCGCATTTCACGGCAACCCAGGCAGCCACAAGATCGCCAAGCCTGAAGCTGCCCATAGAAGGCAAGTTCTCTCGAGAGAAGCTAAGCCGCCCGCCCGCACGCCCGCCACGATGGACACGAAGCGCGTGGTGGCGCGCTTCATGGTGCACAAGGTGGGCAGCTTCGTGGTCAAGGAGCGCGTGCTGTGTCTGGGCGAGTACGCCTTCTGGACGCTGGACCGGGAGAACCAGAGCGTGACCAACACGTGGCCGTACGAGGATGTGGACGGTGCTAACGTCCTAGAGGGCGAGACGGACCTGGTGATCCACACGCCTCGCCACCGCATCAAGAAGACGGTCTTCCGCTGCCACTTCCGCATGGAAGTGCTGGTCTGCCTCATGCGGCTGCGCAGCCAGCACTTCGCCAAGACGCCAGGCTCGGCAACCCCGCTGGAGCTGCAGACGCTGGCCTTCCAGAGCCTCAAGTACCACAAGAACGGCGTGCAGTCCACGTGCGTCGTGGAGGTGCGGCCCGACGGCATCTACCAGAGAGACACGGAGGGCGACGTCATGAGCCACATCCCGTACACGAGCCTCGTGTCCATCGACCTCATCTGCGACGACCACGAGGCCGTGGCGCTCAACCACTCGGACAACTCGAGCCTCTTCATTGTGCCCAGACGCACAGAGCTGGCCCAGGCCATCAACCGAGTCATGAAGGCCTACGGCATGCAGATCAACGAGTACCGCAAAAAGACCCTGGAGGCGGCGCTCAAAGACGACGGCAAGGCCGCTCTCACGACCAGCGTGTCTTTCGAGTACCAAGTGCTAAAAGTCTCCCAGTCTAACGAGTCGACGGCGGCGCCTAGGACGCTCTCCGTCTCGGAAAAGTACATTACCGAGTACGCAGATGCCACGGCCGTCATCTCCAGCCGCCCTTTGGCGCGCATCTACAGCCTCATCATGTACCAGGACACACTGCAGGCTTTCGAGGTCGTGTACGTGGACGGAGTCAGACGCAAATACTATTCCGCGCAGCGCGAGAAGATCGTGTGTGAGCTGCTGGCGTCTTGCCACGCGCTCGGCAACTACCAGGCGGGCGTGGAGATGCTAGAAGTGCCCAGCTCGGTGCGCATGGTCCCGCGGAAGATTATCCTGCAAGAGGGCAACAAGATCGCCAACACCGCGCCGAATGCGAACGTGATGGACCGCGAGCTCCGTGTCGCGCAGGCGAGCATTTTGCAGTTACTTGTGGTGCATGGCTATCGGAAGACTGCACGCTCTCAGCGGCAACTTCCGCGGGGTCTTGATGAAGAAATGCACTCTTTGGCAGTGGAGCTGAACGTGAATACGTCGACGTCCGGGGTCATTGCACAGCCGAACAAGCCGTTCGAGAAGGTGTTGTTTGTGCTTGCGCGGGAACTACACGACATCGTGAACCGCCACGGAGCGACACACGACTTCGTGATAACGTATCTTCAGTCGCTCTATCGATTGACCCTGGCGCCACCTGCTATCAACGAGCTCATACGAATTCTGACCGAGGTATACTTTCACTGCTCTTCCCGAAACGTACGACCTCATTAACTTGTGTGTGTGTGTGTGTCGTGTTTCTAGCGAGGAGAAGAGTATATCGGCACCATATCAAAGATATTGGTGAGCAAAAACTCGGTTGCGACCTACTGGATGTTCATGGTATTGAGTCGGCTGATGGAGTCCAAAGCACACAAGCTGCAATGCCGTCAGCTCCTTCTCTCGAACAGTCTCTTCATGATGACACTTCTTTCGTTACTCGACGAAGATACCCATGTACGTCCATCTTGGCACTGGCTGCTCACTTTACGTCGTGATTCTGATCATTTTGTTGTGCTTGTGTAGACGGGTTCCTTTTTGCCCGACCTGCCTACAATGAAGCTGTGTCAGTTCATTCTGTTACTGGTGAAGGCCAACGTTGAGAAACAAAAGAAGCTGTCAGAGACATTGTACCAGCATCTGGCGACAAAGTACCGCATGCTGCTTCGTATCCTCTTCAGCTTTCCAGGGTTGGCAACTGTGGAGGCTTGTGTGGGCATTTTGAGCCGGATGACGAATAACCCGGCGTTTCTTCACTTTGGCAACGTGGGCTCGCCACTGCGATCCAATGATGGGCAGGCTCCTCGACGAACACTCAGTTTTGGTGAAACGCTGAACTTTGGCCCAGTCAGTCAAGCTGGTGCTGCCGCGCTGTCGTCCCGACCTCCCGTTTATTCCTCGAGAAGAAACAATTTCGCGTCCAGTCGTAGCACTTTCTCGTCATCGGGGTCATCTTCCAGTGGGAACGTTAGTGGTGCAACGAACGTGGTGGTTGTCCAGAACCCAGAAGTGCTACTTCGGCAGTACAGACAATTTGTTGAAGCAGCGTGCGGCTCGCTGAAGATGGGTATTGATCAGTACGATGATCCAGTCTTCCTTCGCCTCCGGTATCGATGCCGCAACATTTTCTTGCAGGAGCTCATGAGTCACTTGGTGGGAACCTTTGAGGAATTCAAGCGCGTGTATAGCGTTGATTGCTGCCAGTTCAGTGGCTTCATCGGCACGACGGATGGGCAGCGTGAAAAGACTAACTTTTACTTGACTCCTCGGGCTCTGATTGCCGTGCGAGTGTTGGGTAAGCATACTCATGAATTTGAGTATCGCGCTATTGAAGAAATCACCCAAGCCACGAGTATCCCGGATGCGTTCATAATCACAGCCAAGAAAAAGCTCAAGTTTATCTACTCCGATGAGACCAGCGACATTGTGGAGAAAATGGCATCCTTGGCCGGCGTCATTGGAATTCATCTGCAATTTAAGACGCGGGATAAGCTTCCACAGCAGCCGGTAGAAAAACCACTTGATCATGACGCTCTGGAATCGACTGACGTATTTGACGTCCAGAGACGCACCGGTCGGCATGGGTCCACACATTTGCGTAAGAAAAAGCTTTGTTTCGTAGACGGAACGATCCAAGAGCTGACAAACTGCACGTATAAGACGTACGATCTGACAAGCCTGCGAAGAGTTGTCATTCCCGAGTTGGAGAGCGATGCGGCTCAAGCTGTGGTGGCGTTGGAGTTTGCAGATTGCAGCCGTGTGGTTTACGTGCCGTACGACATGGACACATTTTTGGCAGCGCTGTACGATGGATATCGCTACGCTGAAAATTTTGACGTGTCGCTGAGCAGGGAGTTTCCAAAGCTTAACCCCAGAATGTCACCTAGGACCTTGTTGAAGGACGAGCACGAACGATTTCTCTACCTCAACCATGATGGGTTTTACATCCCAGCACACGCCGTTCTGGAGAAGGAGATCGAACTGATGAAGGGTGAAGGCGTCAGCATCACGTCCGCTACGAACAGGGTTACGTTTGCTCTTGAGAGCTTGAATATGAACGTTGAAATGGGAGATTTCGTTGGGAAATCCATGCGTGGGCGCTTGGAGAAGCTGTCCTTCAGCTCGCTTCTTCGCGGTATTCACAATCTGGTACGTAGTAGGTAATCATTACGAAGTGGTGCGATTTTCACTTGTGCTGACATTTTGATTGCGCGTGTGTTGTGTTTCCGGGACAGCTTGAGCATTCCTGTAAACCACCGATACGCGCGAACGAAATCTGTGTTATCCTGGAAACATTTTGTCGTATAAACGATGGTTGCTACAGAATTGCAATGGAGCAGTCGAATGGCGGCGCTATGGTCGTAGTCCCCACCCTGGCTCAAGTACTGGTTTCTGGTGACCCGATTGCAACGATGTGGGCCGTAAATGCCCTTCACTCGCTTATCGCTGACAAGTCCCGATCCAATGCGCATCGAGTGGCCGAAAAAGCTATTCGGTTTCAAGTGTTTGAGCATAAGAAGCTGATTTCGCTCTTGACCGACCTTTTGGACCAGCGCAACCCAAGCTCCACACTTGTAATGCTGCAGCTCGTATTGGATGTACTGGTTGTTTCTCGGCACAGTACTGATAACAACCACTTCGATGCCATTGTGAAAGCTCTCGCCGGGAAGTACAAACTTCTGCTCGAACTCGCTTCTCAAGATGTGAGCGCAGGATTAGCTGCAGCTGTCATTTGTGTGTTGAAGGTGATTGTTGACCACGGTGATCACAAGTTGCGACGACGCATTTGTGATGTAGCGTTGGATTCCGGCCTGACTGTAAAGCATCTACACAAGGCATTTTTCCATCCGTCTGATAACGCGAGGGAGACGTATCAGTACATCGCAAGCATATGGGTGACTCATCACAAAGCCTCCCATGAAATGCTCGTGCGAATCCTTCCCCATGGATTTATTCGGATGATATCAAGCCCTATGGTACGAAAGCTGCTGAAGAAGCAGCGAGCTCGACAGACGGAGTCGGTTCGACGAAAGAGCAAAAACCCAAATCAGGATGAAGTTGATGGATCCGAGTGGTTTATTCGTCGAATGCAGCTTCAGATTGGGACACTATTTGCTAGTGGCTCCGTGAAAGAAGCTCGAGTCAAAGAAGACCCCTCGCGTATGAACTACCCTGGCGAATCTTCGACAGATATGGCTCTTTTGTCGAGTATGGTCGGTAAAGATTTCATGCTTCCCGACTTGATCTGGAATGAGCTCACGCGGAGTGAATTAAAAGCTGCTCTCAATTCAGCGATCGAGGACTTCGATCAGTTCAAGACCAATCAAGCTGCTGCGCTATCTCTAGTTGTATCACGCAAAGCGAGTAGTGAGCCTACGTGGAATCACGCCCAATTTGCTGTGAGATACGAGAGCATCGCTCAGGAGCTTCAAGTGGACAGATTTTACCTGCGGGTTATCACGGAACGGATAAGCGATGGCTCTTTGCAATTGGATGAAGTTGCCAAGACGGTTCGTGCAATGGAATCAGGCGCCCATCGTGGAAAGCTGAAAAAGTCGAGCAGTCTCTTCTTTGCGAGCATGGATATTGCCAAGGATCCCTCAAAGTTTTTCAATGAGGTTTACCAGTGCTGGTTGGAGCATCTCCACCTAAACAATATCCCGCTATCTGGAACGAACGACTGGTCGGCAAGCGGAAGCAATGGCTTCCCACAGTTTACTGGAGGGGTCGGGAGTGAACAGCATGGACATTCAATGCTGAGGATCTTGATAGAATTGGCGCGAGTATTTCCCGAAGCGCGTCCTATTACCAAGCACCGAGCCCGCTTCCTCACCGAATTGCTGCGGAATTCTTACCTGGCGAATGAAATCCAAGATATCGTGGAGTTGATGTCTGGCTTGAGCCTGTCTGGTGAGACTTGCGCCGAACTGTGTACTAAGAATCACATCCAAGTGCTGTTGTACATGGCAATGCTTTCTCACAGAAGTCGCACCGCACCATTTGGTAGTGGTGCGCTGAGCGATCAAGGTGACATACCAATGATGGACTCACTAAACATGTCAGAAGCCGACGACACATCCTCTGTCCCAATTGCAGATCTTTCACTGTACGACGAGTCAAGATTTGCACTCACATGGAGCATTAAGTTGAAGGCGGTGGGGGGATCTGAGTCAGAATGTATGGTCAAAGGTCCATTTTCAGCGAACGAGCTCAAGGAATCTCTGGATGCAGACCCTTTCATTCGACATCGCCAAATTGACGCCTTGTACGTTTGCTGCTGCTCTGAGCATGCCCATGAAAAAGAGGATGAAGACTCACACAGTGACGTACACACGTGGAAATCGATGTTCGAATACCCTGAGCTGCGCTGGATGGAGCTGACCGATGAGCCGATTGACACAAGTTGTGCAGCGTTTGCTTTAAAGACGTTGAGAAACTTTATGATGAAGGACCAGCGCAAAGTGTCGGTTGAGAGCAGAAACCTGTGGCCGCCGCCCTTGGTAAATACCGTCGTCGCGAGCACGTCTTCGTTGGCTTTGCTGGTTCAACTGCTGCTAGTCAACGACTCTAACGTTCGCCGGTACGTCTGCGAGATGCTAACGTATTTGAGCGAGAGTGAACTGCAAGAGCTGTATCGATATGGAGCCTTTTACTTCATTTTGTCTACGGTCGCGAATCTTCGAGGGGCAGACAAGGTACCGGCATTCGTTCCAGAGGCTGCCCTTTTAAAACGGATCCATCGCACGCAGCGTACGACGGAGCGATATGTGGGGCAAAGTTACTTGACAGACATGCTGCCAGAGTCGCTCATCGGGATTCTAGATGCAGAGACCCCAGAGCACTTCGCGGATGTGTACAGCGGTCGTAAGCACGACAAACGCGCGTTGTGGTCCTCATCGATGAGACTCCATTTGCAAGAGATGATTGATGAACACTTGCGGGAGTTCAAAGAAAGGTTGAAGAAAAGCGTCTCTGCAAAGTACAGCTACACGCCCATTCCTCCGATCTCCTATGCAGAGTTGTCTGGAGACGTTTACTGCAGCGGTTTCTATTTATCAACCTTCAACCCGTCAAACTCAGACTCCGAAGAGGTGGAGGATCCAGTATTCTTGATGAAGAGTATTGAAGAGAAGTGGCGGTACTTAGCTCGACGCCAAGCGGATGGGATGGAGGAGGATATGGATCACACAGATGCCTACAAGATTTTCGGCTGGAGCGAAGAAGCAACTTACTCATCATCGGAGCTGCGCTCGCGCTATCGGGAATTGTGCAGCAACCAAGAGATCGAAGTGACTACAGTTCGGAATGCGTTTGATTCTCTTTGTGCTGCACTTGAGCAGAAGAAAGAATCAGACGGTGGCCGAACATCGGACGAAGTGATCGAGCGTATTTTGAAAGCGCAGCTACAGTTGCTGGACAAGTTTGGCTTCCAGTTCTTCTCCTACGAGTCATCGACGCTTGATTTGGTCATCCGTTTGCTTTCAGCTAGATCGAGCGGGGAATCCAAATTCCGGAGTATCGCGATGAAAGTGTTGCAGCAATTGCTCTCTGTTGCTCCGCAAAATGGTCCGCTTTTGGTGAGGATCGACGGTAGTTGGGATGTGATCCTCGACATGGTGGAGAGCTGTGCATTTGGGCACGATGTAGGAGCAAAGGAGAGCATGTTCGCAATTCTTCAGTCTCTTCTTGCTTCCGAAGAAGGCGTCGATTCGCTTCTGGAGGCTGCCAGTATTACGTCAAATGAGGCACCGCCACCGTCGAAGGCCTTTGATTTCAGCACTTTTGGGGACGACGACAACACGTCATTCTTTACGGCAACGGAGTATTCGTCTCAAAACGGAGCGAGCAAGTACAATCGCGCTCAGCGTGTGTATTCGTTACTGGATGACGTTATTTTGTCGTTCGAAAACATCCAGCCGTGGCATATCCAGAAGATGTCGTTTGAGATCGCGTCGTCACTTTGCCGGAGTCGTGAGCTGCAGGAACAAATTATGATGTCGACAAGGGTGTTTTGGAAGGGCCTGTACTTGATCTTGGCATCAGCCGAGAGTACGTCGGGGATCGATACAGCCCAGGAAAGCACCACCGCGTTGGAAAAGCAAGAGCGAGAAATGCTGGAGAGTGCGTTTGGAGCGCTCCGATCGCTAGCTCTTGGCTCAGACGGCAACAGCCGGTCCGCAGGGCTTGACGCTCTTGCCAACCTCCTTCCCATGGACTTTTTGGATTGCCTCGAGAAACCCAATGGGCATGATTTCTGCACCATCTTGTTGTCAAATATTCGCGAACCGAGCTGCATTTGGAATGAAAGCACACGGAACGAGCTCTCTCAACTCACGGAAGAGTTTTGTACCGATACTAGTGGGGACGGACTGTCATTCTTGGAGAGTGCATCAAACCATATGTACGATTGCTTGAGTACTGAGCCGTTCGTCGGGGGTATCTACTTATTGATCTTACTGGAGAAGTCGGAGAAGGATCCTCTAGCTATCACAGAAGACATGCTGTACCCCACAACCGCCGTTGACTTTGTGGAATCGCTGTTTCTCTTCCTCAATGAGAACAGAGACCCCAAGCTCGGTATTTATTCCGATACGCTGCCCGCCTTGGACTGTTTGAGTCTCCTTTGTGACTTGCCAGCTTTTCGACCTGCGATAGTGGAGTGCTTGGAGCAGCATGTGGACGATGCTGATCCTGTGAACGCCTCAATTTCAGTGGCAACACTTGGCAGATATTTGCTGCCGTTTGATGGTGACGATAAGTCAAAGGCCGTGTCGATATCATCCCGCAGGTCCCTGTCAACTTATGGATTCAAAGCGAAAGCTGACGCTGGTGATGTGCCTGCGGCAATGGAAGCTGATTTTGGAAATGTGGACTATCTGGCTCGACAAGAGCTTGCGCTGCTTATCCTGAACAAATTGTGCGGATTTGAGTGCAACTTGGAGCGGATGTTGGCTCCTTTCTGCCAGTTCACGTGGTGCTTGCAGGTGATCACGGATCATCTTGGATACGAGCAGGCGTTCTACGCGTTGTCTTGCTTAGCTGAGCTGTGTGATACTTGCCTGGTGGTCGCCGAGTACGTACAGATCAGTGGTCTCTGGGTAGAGATACTAGGCATCGCTCTCCAGTCGAGGCAGCATGTACTCCACGAACACTTTCTTCGCGCGGAAGCGCTACGACCGCCTGCGTTTGAAGTTCTCTACTCTTTGCTGATGAAAGACTTGTCACTGAGAGAGAAGATGTATAGCGGCCTGTGCCGGTTTCTCCCGTATCCTATCGTGTACCAGATCCACCTGGACCCGAACAAGGCGCCGCGATTCTTTGATGATAACCACGAGAAGAGCGACTTGATCTGGAACTCGCACAGACGAACCGAAGTGCGCAAGAAGCTCGACCAGATCATCTGTCGGAATCGGATCGAGCGGTCGATAGCAAAGCGAGACTCTGTGCTGCTCGACGACGAAACGGACTTCATCCCGTACCCCAAGAATTTTATTGCTGGCCTCTACATCGATCGCTTCCTGTCTCGACCGGATCCAGAGAAATTGACAAACCCTGCGTACAATTTGGAGCTGCTTTTCCAAGTCTGGCGAACTCAACTCGACGAGCTGATGAGCTTCGATCTCGAGAATCCCCCCGAGGATTTAAAGAAAACCGCCGATGAGATTGACAAGTACACGATGGCAATGACGCACATCTTGCGGGCAGCTCTAGAAATCGACGAGAGCATCGCTGATAACCGCATGCCAGACCAGATCGTCAAGCTGGTGCGGTACTGCAACCAGCATTTGATCACCAGCTTCCCGTACCGTTGTATCCTGCGTGTTGCCCGACGTTTGGTGCAGTTCCCCGAAATCACGTCGAAAGAATTTCTCGAGCTGCTCATTTGCCGCATCACGATGCAACACCCCGACATCCCGTCCTTGCTGAAGGTTCTTCGTCGAGTGCTGGAGGCGCGCAACACAGCGATCACAGAAGGCGACGCGAAGGAAGACCCGGACTACTGGCTCAAAGATCTCAAATACTATCCGCAGATGCTCGCGTTCCTTGAAGGGCTGGTGGAGAACAAGGAGCAAGTCGAAGCTCCCGTTCTTTCGAATGTGAATCGTGTGCTGCGCATCATCCACGCCGAGGAGCCGAAAGAGACCCATCTCAAGCAGATATCGCGCAGTTTCATGGGTCGCTGGCACAACTTCACACTGGAGAGCCGACCATCGCTAATGCGCAACTCCATCAAGACCGAATCGAAGCCTCCGGTGCCAAGTACGGCAGCAAACGTGGCCTCAGTTGACCCAAACATCCTGAGTACGCAAAGCTTCGACGTAGATGGCGCTCGAGAGCAACCGTCAGGCGCAGACAGCTCGCACAGCTTCGATGTGGATGGCGAGCGCGAGCCGTCCATCCGCGTCGACATTCCTGGTGTGCCGGACGACCGTGAGATCGACATCGACGGCACATTCATCCAGGCGCCTCCGAAGAGCATCAACTTCGCCGGTGGCGCAATCGAGCTGAGTAACGCTGTTGCCCCTCGGAGTTTCCGGTACAAGGGCGAAGACGTGCATCATTCGCCACTCCCGTCCCCCACTTCGGTTCGCTACTCGACGCTGGGCGCACGATACGAACCGATCGACTCGCAGTACCATTCCAAGAAGGCAGCCGAGTACGATGAGCACGAGGACGACGAAGACATCTTCGCTACTCGCCCGCGTCGCGGAAGTTTGCCCTCCAAGCCAGACGAAGTCGAGGTGAAGCCCAATGGGTTGTTGTCCACAGCTGTGGCGGCAGGCAACATCCCCATGAGCGGCATCAACGTGCTCCACTCTCAAGCGCCGGCAACTCGTCGACAGACTCAAGCGACGGCCGAAATCCCCTCGGAGGCGACGACGTATCTGAGTCGACAGAGCGGCATGAGCGGCATGAACTCGGGCGAGAGACGGTACTCGCTCCTGGACTCGTGGAAGCCGCCGTCTGCTGCAGCGCCCATCTCCTCGCTCACGACGCTCACCATCTCGCGACGAGGACGCCGAGCTGCGGCCGTGTACAGCCGGCACAAATCCAAAGGCAAGAAGAGATGGTTCAACAGATGAAGATACATTTCCCAAGTTTGAATTTGAAGTTTGAATTTGAAAAAAATCGAAAATTGAAAGTTGAAGTTGATAAGTTGAAGTGTGACCATCACTCTTCATTTTGCCCGCATCCAGATAAACCACGTTAACATGAGTAGACAAGGCAATGCAGCGCTCGATCGCTCGGCGGGGGCCCCAGGTCGTCCGGGAGAGGCTGTGGGCTCGGAGGACAGCAGTATCCTGCGGTACATCAAGACGCTGACGAGCCACCAGACGAACGCCAAGCAGCAGCGCTTGGACCGATACCTGCAGCAAGTCAAGCACGCACCAGAGTCGAAGCCTCTGCGGATCCCAGCAAAGGCGGCTATAAGTCTGCGCCAAGATTCAACGAAGACGTTGAAGTTGCCGGTTGGAGCAGCGCTGAAAGCTGCTCCAGGACAACAAAAGCGCGAAGCTCAAGTGAAAGAAGGACGCAGCACGAAGGAGGGGTTGGCTGAGCGCAAGAATGAGGGGCGCGCGGGAACTAAGCGTCGACAGGAAGGAGGAGAGCGGAACAACCAGCGGAAGAAACCCAAGCGAGCGACGGCCGCTAACAAGAAGACGACGGTGGGATCACTGGATCGATTTCGACTCAACGGTACCTGGTCTCTTGAAAAGCGTCAAGCGGGCGAGAATCGAGATGTCGGCAACATGGTCCGCCTTGCTGTGAAGGTACCTGCTGCGAGCGAGGTTTCGCAAGATACATTTCAGCACGGAGCGATGAGCTCGGCTCCTAGTCAGCTGGCGGCAGCAAACCCAAGAACGTCGAAGCCGCTTTCGACCAGTGCTGCTGCTGCTGAGCTACGTGAAGCTGAGGTGAGTCTGTGCGAGCCATGCAAAGGTAGTGATGCCTAGAAACTCACGTAGCTGCTGTCTTTGTCATTGCCAAGCTTCCCTTCAAGCAATTCAACACGGTGCGCTCAATCCCTGCGGCCAAAGGTCCGTGGGGCAAGTCAACTCGAGCAGATAAGGACCTGTCGGTCTGCACAAAGCAGCAAGAAGACCTCGAAGCTACGCTCACTGCGGACCAAGACTTCGCCGCCGTGTACGACCCTCTCAACTTCCTCATGGAGTCCATTTACTTTTGATCAGCGGCCGTTCGTCCTTCGAGATCAAGTGAACTTGCTTCAGCTAGTCGCAATCTTCAACCGTTTTTGCTAAAGGTCACAGCAAATCTTGCGTCTTCAGTTCGATCGCCATCGATGCAGCTCCACGCATGGCACTTGCTCTTGGTGGCGCTTGCGGCGCAATGCTGCGCACTCTCTGGCGGAGAGCATACGTTTGCCCAAGCGAGGGATCTTGGCCACGACTATCCGTCGTCAGCGTCGCTGTGCGGAGAGAACCTCACCAAGGAGACCGGTACACTCAACGGTCTCTTCTACGTGTTCTACGAGTCCTCCGCCAAACGACTCGACGCCCCCGTGCTACTGTGGCTCTCGGGTGGTCCTGGCTGCTCTGGCATCATTGCGTTGCTGTTCGAGAACGGCCCTTGCTCGTTTGACGATGAGACCGACTCGATCTCCTTCAATCCGTACTCGTGGACTGGGCTGGCCAACCTCATCATCCTTGATCAGCCTAAAGGCACAGGATACAGCGGCGACACGAACGGGATCACGCAGCCTTGGTCTCTTGGGGGGGCAGCGAGCGACATGCACATCTTCCTCCAAGACTTTTTCCTGCGCCACCAAGAGCTCAAGTCGAACGACTTCTACATCTTCGGAGAGAGCTACGCCGGGCACTACGTCCCGGACTTGGCGGCGAGACTTCTTGACGAAGACAACACGCTTCCAACGTTGAAAGGCATCGCAATTGGCAACGGCGTGGTGTCGACTACAGCGTGGGTCGAGTCCATGGTCCCGTACTTGAAATCCAACGACTACGGCTACGACTTGCTGGACGGAAACGCCGAGGTGCTTCAGTACCATCTCGACCACTTCAAGTCTTCCATTGCGCGCTGCAGGGGCCAAACACACCGTTCCACCTCCTACGATGTCAGTCTTGACTGTGGAGACGCTCTCCAAAGACTTCACGACCTCGACGGGGAGGTTTCCTCCGCTGTTTGGCGCGTAGGGCGGAATGTGTACGACATGCGGCGCGAGTGTCATCTGGACGACCCCATGCGGCTCTGTTACCGCTTCTCGCGCTTGAAAGCTTTCGTGAACAGCCCCGCAGTACGTGCCTACTTTGACGAGGTTCCTCGCGAGTGGAAGTTGTGTACATCCGGCGCATTAAGCGAGTTGGCGCCTATGGACAAGCTCGAGGAAAGCGAGGCAAACGTCGCTCTCGCGCTCAAGCACGGCGTCCGAGTGCTCGTCTACGGCGGAGACGCCGACACAGTCGTCAACTGGCTGTCCCAGGACGCCTGGACTCGAGCTCTTGGCTGGGAATACCAGACAGCCTTCCAGTCCGCCAACTTCAGCGACCAAGTCTTCGAGGGTCGCCGCATCGGCCGCGTCCGCACTTCGCACGGCCTCAGCTTCATGAAAGTCTACGGCGCCGGCCACGTACGTCCAGCTATCCACTTCTCCTCGTTGCTCCTTCTAACCTATGTTCTTGTTGTTAGATGGTACCGCACGACCAGCCCGCCGGCTCCTTCGAGATCGTCCGCAGCTTCCTGTACGACGTTCCGGGCACCGGCATGTTCAGTTAGAATTTATATACACACACTCACGAACATGAATCTTAGAGTTAATTTGAAGAAATGTGCCGCCTTCAGATCGGAGCCAACGAGACTGTACTTCTACCCCCGGGACTGCTCCTGGTTGCACGACAGACAGAAGACGCGGTCAAATTGCTCGTCGCAGTTGAGCGTCGAGCACAGCGAGCAGAACGCCTGGCCGCACGCGTCGCAGTCCTGACGGCAGCATTGGCCCATGCTGCGCTCGCAATGAGAGCAGCGCTGAAGCTGGGAGGGCGCGAGCGGGCGTTTGGGCTTGCCGGTGCTCTCGCACACGGCGCAGCAGGCGCTGGGCACCTCGGCGAACAGCTTGCCGATGGCGCCATGCTTCTTGAGGCGCGCGTTGGTCACGGCGGCCGACATCATCCGGCTCAGCGCGTCTGCAGCAGTAAAAGCATGTTGTAACGATGAGTTTTCGCGTTGAGACGGAGAAATGGAGATAGAAGCACAGACGCACCGACGGGCACGGAGCGGTCGCGGCAGCGCTTGGCGGACGAGTGGGGCGGCTTCCACGGGGACATGGAGGCCCACAGCGACGACGGCGGCGGTGTCATGCTCACGTCGCAGTCCTCCATCGTGCTCTCGTCTCTCGAGCGCTTCATGCTGGGGGTCGAAACGCGATGCTGAGTCGGTGTTGGCCGCGCGCTAATGCGGAAGTGAAGACGCAAGTGGCGGGAACGATTTCCCGCCTTTGGTTTTGCTCGCCAAACATACAAAACCCAAGTGATAAAGGGGTGCCATAACACGGTCTATTCAAGAAGCGGGTTTTGTTCCTCTCCACGAATGCAAAGATAACAAAGTTTCAAAACACGGTCTATTGAAAAAAATATGGATCTAGTGCTTCCAGCTACAAAACACGGTGTACACATGGCGAAAAGTTAGTGACAGCATCAACGGCAACTACAACGCAGGAGTCACAAGTACTTACATCTTGATGGTGCGGTCCTTGCTGCCCGAGGCCACCATGTCGCCGTTGGGGCTCCAGTCCAGCGCGTAGACCTCGTCCGCGTGGCCCGAGAGCGTCGTCTTGGCGTTCTTGGGCTCGGCGAGCTCCCACACCTTGACGGTCGAGTCCTTGCTGGCCGTCACGATCAGGCGCGAGTCGCTCGACCAGCACACCTGGTACACGGCGCCCACGTGGCCCGTGAGCGTGGTCACGAACTTGCCCGTCTGGCCATTCCAGATCTTGACCTTCTTGTCGAAGCTGGCGCTGGCGAAGTACCGTCCGTCCGGCGAGAAGCTCAGGTGGTTCACAGGCTGCTGGTGGCCCGTGAGGCGCGCCAGAGGCTTCTTGCTCTCCGACGGTTCCCATAGGAACAGCGTGAAGTCGTCCGAGCCCGAGACCAGGCGCTCCGGCTGGCCCTTGCGCGCTTCCTGGTACCGCTTCAGCGCCGCCTCCTGCATCTCCTCACGCGACGCGAAGCTCTTGGTGTTGTGGCTGAACGGGCCCGAGCGGCAGACGTAGTCCACGTTGAGCGCCAGCGTGTTGATTCGGTGGCCGTGACCGGTCAGAGTGCGGACCAGCTTGCCCACGTGCTCGCCCTCCATCGCCCACACCTTAATGGTTCGGTCGCGAGACGCACTGTACATGAGGCCTTCACCGCCCCACTTGATGCACTCCACCGAGTCCGTGTGGCCCGACAGCGAGGCGACGGAGCGGCCGGTACGGGCGTTCCACACCTTGATCGATCCGTCCTTCGAAGAGCTCGCGAAGCGCTCGCACGTGGCGTTGCGGTGCATGGGCTCCCACGTGAGCGAGTTGACCCACTGCTTGTGGCCCTTCATGGGCTGTCCGATCTGCTTGCCCGTCAGCGGGTCCCACAGGAGGATCACACCGTTGCGGTCCGCCGACGCAAAGCGCGTTCCATCGGGCGACCACGCCGTACACAGCACGTGGTGCTTGTGTCCGCGTCCCGTGTGCTTGGGCATGCACGTGTTGGTGTCCCAGAAGCGCACGGTCGCGTCGCCGCCCCCACTCGCCAGTCTCTTTCCGTCGGGGCTGAAGCTCACGTGCAAAATAGCCTCCGAGTGGCCCTGCAGAGTGTCACTGCAACGCGTCACCGGACGCACACGGAACGCCGCCAGCGGCTGGAACGTGATGGTCAACGCCGTCTCCGTTGACAATTTCTAGCACAACCAACCGGAAACACCGTAAAAGTCAGCAACCGCTTGACTCCCAGCTCACACCCAATTGCACTAACGCACCAGCTCCTCCACCGTCGCCTTGAGCGACGTCGTCACCTCCGTCTCGCCGATGAACAGCGAGTACGGCACGCGGTTCTTGCCGTTCTGCAGCAATTCGTTCACCAGCTCCTCCATCTGCCGCACGTTGGAGTTCATGGGGATCTCCAGCTGCGGACCCACATTGTTACCCTGTTATACACACAACAACGAGAGTGTTAGCGCCTCTGTACGTTAAAACATACCTTGCTGGCCGGGATGTCAACTGCCGCTCACGTCTTCGCTCTGGAACTGCGCGATGGCGGACGTGGCGGCTTCGTCCTCCGAGTCGTCGTCGCTGTTGGGGGCCTCCTGCTTCATGGCCACGTTGGTCTCAGCGCCAACGGGCTCGTGCTCCAGCTTCATCTTCTTGGCGACGTGGGCGGCCATGACTGCTCAAATGGCGTTCTGTGTCAAGAACTGTTGGCTGCCGCGATAATCA
>JAABLL010000251.1:6886-18347 GCA_012295475.1 Phytophthora gonapodyides | reverse complement strand
AGCCAAAGCCCGTGCTGCCTCCGCCTTCTGATTTTCCACCCCGACTCGAAGCAACGCCACTAGCAGAGCAATGCCCCCTCCACTCACAATCTCATGGGTATGCGACGTTAGGTTGGCCAACGTACTTGTAGCGTGAAGCTTTTGAGCGCCAGACCCATCGCGTAACAGAGACATCGCAAGCGGAACCACGCCTTCATTTGCAGCAGACGGATTGAAGGCGGTGAGGCGGGCCAATGCCCAGGCTGACTGCTCCTTCTGTACTCTCGTACCCGATCGAAGAAGTGTCATCAACGGTGGCACAGCTCCATCCTGGGCGACTGCAGCACAGTTTTCGGCGTTGTCGGCGAGGTGTCCAACAGCGTTGGCTGCCCAGATTGCTTGGCTTTCATCCCCCGTCCTCAAGAGTTCAACCATCGGCTTCACCAATTCAGCGTCGTGCAGCTTTTGGCTGGAGCTCACTGCAGCAGTGCACGCACAATGGATCAGTGCTTTCAACTTTTCGTTGTTGTCGTCGCCAGTCAAAGCGCTTGCAATAGCGTCAAGTTCCGGTGGTGTGAGAGCTGGGACAGTGCCTTTGAGCTCTTGAAACCTGGCAGCATCAACTCCAGACCCGGACGCTTTGGCCCAAATCAAGCTCACGCACTTTAGTGCACAGACTTGGATGAAGTGCGTGCGGCCATGCTTTACCACATCGATCAACGCTGTCATACCGCGAACGTCACAATTTGACCCGGGTTGCTCGTTGGCAATGGATTTTTGAAGGAGAAATACCAATGCTTGCTCCTGTTCGTCAACACTGCCCGATTGAATGACAGTCACGAGGTTGGACACGGGCGTATCCACCGACATTCCTGAGCTGTTGGCCTCGAGAAGGGGAACATTGGCGCTGGGTTCAGTGCTTGGTCGCATTGGGGTGCCACATTGGGAGCAGAAGCGGGAGTCAGCCATGGTCTCGGAATCACAACTTCTGCACGCAGATAGCGAAACAGATCGCAGTCTTCGTGCAGCATCTTTATCAGCAAATGACTTCAATGTACTGAGTACTTCTTTGAGTTCAATTCGCGAGGCCGGATCCGCATTCGTCATGGCGACCACCAAGTCCCACGCGTCGTCTTCCATCTCTTCAGGCTGCTGAATTGTCCCTCTTCTTTTGTTGTCACGAACGCTGTTGTCATCCAGGAAATCGAAAGGAGGCTCACCATTGACAGCTTCTACTATGCACATTGCGAGCGAATAGACATCAGACGCGAAGGTCGGACGGCGTTCTAGACACTCAGGTGCACACCATCGCAACATGCTGGATTGAGTGCCACCCGCGTAGCCTTTCGCACGATCGGAGCACGCTCGCAGCGTGTTCAGACCGAAGTCTGACAGCTTCACCTCACCATCCGCGCTCAGAATATTGTTCAGCTTGAGGTGGCCATGCACGACGCCTTTCTTGTGCAAATACTGCAGCCCCAGCGCGGCCTCGTACAGCATCCTCCACATTTTCTCGTTGTTATTGGTGGAGCGAGCGAGAAACGCCGCAAGATTTCCGTCACTCGTGTCTTCACTCACGACGTACGGCGGGCAGTTCACGTGCGATGCTCCAAACAGCTTGGCCACATTCGGATGGTCCAAGTGGTGCAACTCACTCAGTTCCTTCTCGATCCTGAGCTGCACCCGCTCATCTAGCTTCATCTCGTCCACAGCGAAGAACTTCACCACAACCGGCTCCCCACAATCCAACCATCCACGATGCACAGATCCAAAATGTCCAACCGCAAACGGCTTTGACTCGAAGTCCACTTCACTTAGAGGCAAAAACCAGGACGGCAACTTCATCGCGTGAGTCTTAATCTGTCCCAAGAGGTTCTCCATCGAGCACTTGATCCAGTTCTTCGACTCCACAGTATTCCGCGCCGCTCTCTTCTCCAATTCAAACTTCAGAGTCAGAAAAGCATCAGCGACAGCTCTTGGACTCTGCAAACCCCTACAAAACGCCTCATAATCTTCGACTGAAGCACCCAAAATCGCCACTTGAACGCGACGATCTTCTTCCCATTGCTCGTTCCAATGAACTGGAGCTCCAACATCCAGGGCCTCGAACACTTTCTCCACCCGCTCGTTGATCCGGTGCAGCTCCGTCGTCATTTGCTGGAAATTGGCCACTCTGAAAACCAGGGCCTTGTTGTGATATTTGCGAAGGAATTTCACAAAAGCTGCGATAATTTCCACGAATTCGTTGAGTGGACCTCGGGCCGGGAGGTGGCCCTCCTCGTGCATCCGCTGGAGCTCTTGCAGGAGGTTCAGCAGACGCCTGTGCAAATGAGCGCACGCAGCTTGAGCTTCGTGCATGCGCTGGCATAGCCCGCAGGCGGAAGCGAGCACTTGCGCGGCGGGGCCCTCCCCAGGAACGATCAGATCTGCCAGACTGAGTAGCATCGGAAGTGACTTGCAAATCGCAATAAGACTAATACACATTTTGACAATATTGTCTGCAGACACGTCCTGTTTTTCTTTCTTATATAATAGCATCCGGTTTGGACGGGACAGCGCGCGAAAATGGTTAAAGGGCCGCACAAACTTTATTTTTTGGAGTCACAATACAAGCGGCTCGCAAGGGGCAATTTTCAAGCAAATGACGGAGCTGCACCGGATCAATGAGCAGGTAGAGAAAGCTTTTGAGTCTCTGGATGTTGGAGCTCCAGTTCATTGGAATGAGCGGTGGCAAGAAAATCGTCGGGTTCAAGTGTCAATTTTGGGTGCTTCAGTCCAAGATACTGAGCTGCTTTGCCAGGGTCTGCAGAGTCAGAGAGCTCTCGCTGAAGTCTTTTCGCGCTGAAGTTTGAATTCGAGAAGAGAGCGGCGCACAATAATGAGGTGTCGACGAAATGGATAAAATGCTCGATGCGAAACCTCCAGAAGATGCACGAGATGAAGTTAGCGTCCTGGTTTCTGCCACTCAGTGAAGTGAACTTTACGTCAAAGCCGTTTGCCGTTGGACATTTTGGAGCAGTGCATCGTGGATGGTTGGATTGTGGGGAGCCGGTTGTGGTGAAGTTCTTCGCTGTGGATGAGGTGGCTCTTGCTGAGACGCCACTTACTTCTGCAAGAGCTTTCCAACTTATCAATTGACTGGTAGCTTCAGAAAGACCATGGCAAATGGAGTTCTCCATAAATAAATATGATTCTCTTGATCCTCTTCAGCAAAAAAAAATAGATGCGAGTTTCCCATTCTTGGAGCAAGTGTGCCAACTTCCAGCAAAACCACTCCTCAACCTCCCAGCAACCCCCTCAACCCCCGACTGTAAACTCCCTCCATGAGCTCCATCTCGGATGCAATCGTCCCTGGCGTGGGCCCCATCCACCATGCGCTCTTGACGATAGCAGCGATCTGCAACGACATGGAGGAGGCCACGACGGCGTGTGAAAGTCTCCATGGCCACCTTGTCGAGATCTACGAGAAAACGATCAAGTCGGACGGTCGCGTTCATCCATTGGACGCAGTCGACAAGTTCGTTGGCGCAGTGACCGCATTTTCGCGCTACTTGCAGCGCTACCGAGGCAAGAAACTCGTCTTCCGTGTCGTGGAGCACTGGGCCATCACGGAAGAGCTCCTTCAGCTCAATCAAGACATCGTCGCGCTGTTCCCGTTGTTCGGAATCACCATGGCGGATAACTGGAAAGAAGACTGGGAGGAGGACGTCGACGTTCAGAAGGCCATCCTCACGGCCATGGTGAGGGACAACGCAGTCGTTCTTCGTGATCTCCAGGACCCCCGCGCTCAGGCGGAAGCTGTGCTGACGTTGCGATTCGAGGCAGAACACCGAGCAGGGCGACACGGCGAAGATGTGATGCGGCTCATCAAGTCGCTCCTGGCCACAGCAACGTACACGCTTGGGGCCTCGAAAGAAGAAGTGCATGTGCCGCTGTGGTTCATGCCGTCGTACGAGGTGAGATTTGAGCCGAATCCGTTCGCACGTGGCTCTTTCGGATCTGTTCATCACGGCGTGTGGGGGCCTGGCACGAAGGTTGTGGTCAAGTGCTTCACTGTGGACGACGTGGTGATTGATGAGCACACGCAACGGCAGATCGAGAAGGAGATGAACATCTGGCACATGCTCAACCACCCGAACGTGGCCAAAATGTTCGGCGCCTCGCACGTGAACTCACCGCCCTTTATCGTGTGTGAAGACGCTACAAACGGAAATCTCCGGACTTTCTTGACCTGCTCCGACAGCAGCAAGATGTGGCGACTGCTTTACCAAGCCGCACTTGGACTCGACTACATCCACAAGCAAGGCATCGTTCATGGCGACCTGAAGCTGAACAATATTCTGGTGGGTGCGGACGGGCAAGCGAAGGTGGCGGACTTCGGTCTTAGTACGCTGCGCACGTGCTCAACCTTGTCGAAAACCGGCTCGAGAGAGGCGCTGTCGGGTGGTTTACGCTGGCGCGCCCCCGAGTGTTTGAGAGCGCGACCGACGGTTGCGTCTGACGTGTACTCGCTCGCAATGTGCATGATTGAAGCGGCTATCGGTGAACCTCCATTTGCTTTTCTCGACGACGAGAGTGTTCGTGAGAACCTCAGGATGGGCGCGATTCCGGACCGGCCAGATGCGATGAATGACGATGCGTGGGGGTTGATACTCGCGATGACGAATGTAGACCCAACTCAGCGAATACCGTTGAAGAAAGTGATTGAAAAGGTGAACGAACTCGCTGAAAACGAGGCTTGTGGTGCACCGAAGCCTGGAGAGATCATTTGCACTGCTTGCTCATCAACCATGACAGCCGGGTCGCGCTTTTGTGCGCAGTGCGGTGCACCTAGCACGCCTCCCATCGCTTCAGTTCGTACAGCTTCGATCACGACAAGTACTGGGGGGGTGCAACAAGGTATGATTTCCGGTAAGGGACCCAATTTCGATGTCGAAGGGGGAGGCATCTTAGAAAAAAAGGCCAAAGGCACTGCCAGGCCAGATGTGCAGAACGCCGTAGCACTGCTTCAAACGGGGGCCAATTTGCAGAAGGAGAATGCTGCTCAGTGGCTGGCCAACCTCGCTGCTGATTATACGAACCGCGCTCAAATCGTTGCGGAGGGTTCCGTTCAGGCTGCGATAGCGCTGCTTCGGACGGGGAACGAGCTGCAGAAGCAGTATGCTGCCCAGCTGCTGGCCAATCTCGCGACTGACGATGCCAACTGCAGTGGAATCGTCAATGAAGGTGTTTCCATGCCTGCCGTAGCCCTGCTTAAAACGGGGACCGACCTGCAGAAGCGGTTTGCTGCTCGGTTGCTGGCCAATCTCGCTACCAACCATGCCAACCGCACTTCAATTGTCAAGGAAGGTGCCATCAAGCCTGCCGTTGCAATGCTTAAAACGCGAAACGAACTGCACAAGCGGTACGCTGCTCAATTGCTGGCCAAGCTCTCTGTTGATGCTGCTAATTGCACTCGGATCGTCGAGGAAGATGCTGTCAAGCCTACCATTTATCTGCTTCAAACGGGAGACGAGCTGCAAAGGCGGTTTGCTGCTCAATTGCTGGCTAACCTAGCTACTGGCGGTGCACACCTCACTTCATTTGTCGATGGAGGTTTAATCAAGGCTGCCGTGGCAATGCTTCGAGCGAGGAACGAACTGCAGAAGCTGTATGCTGCTCAATTGCTGGCTAAGCTCGCTACTGACGATGCCAGCTGCAGTGCAATCATCAACGAAGGTGCTGTCAAGCTTACCGTAGCAATGTTTCATACGGGGGGCGACTTGCTGAAGCAGGTTGCTGCTCAATTGCTGGCCTAGCTCACTACTAAGGATGCCAACCGCGTCGATGGAAGTGTAATCAAGCCTGCGCTAGCGCTGCTTGAAATGGGGAATGAGCTACAGAAGCAATACGCTACTGTACTGCTAGCCAATCTCGCTACTGACGATTCCAAACGCGCTTCAATTGTCGAGGAAGGTGTCATCAAGCCTGCCGTGGCACTGCTTCACACGGGGAACAAGCTTCAAAAGCAACATGTTGCTCGACTGCTGGCCAACCTCGCTATTGACGGCGCCTACCGCTCTCTCATCGTCGATGAAGGGGCCATCAAGCTTGCTGTTGCACTGCTTCACACGGGGACCGGGCTGCAGCAGGAGTATCCAGCTCTATTGCTGGCCAACCTCGCTGCTGACGCTGCCCACCGCCCTCGTATCGTGGGTGAAGGGGCCATCAAGCCTGCCGTAGCACTGCTTCACACGGGGACTGAAGTGCAGAAGGAGCTTGCTGCTCGATTGCTGGCCTACCTCGCATTGGACGCTGCCCACCGCGTTCCAATCGTGGGTGAAGGGGCCATCACGTCTGCCGTAGCACTGCTTCGAACGGGGAACGAACCGCAGAAGGAGGATGCTGCTCACTTGCTGGCCAACCTCGCTTTTGACGATGCCCACCGCGCTCGAATCGTGGGTGAAGGGGCCATCAAGCCTGCTGTAGCACTGCTTCACACGGGGACCGAACCACAGAAGGAGTATGCTACTCATTTGTTAGACCACCTCGGTGTTGCTAAGGCCGATCGTGCTGCACTTCACAAGGCGATGTCCAGCAATGCAAAGAGATCGAAAGTCCCAAGGCGGTCGACTTGAACATGTTGCTGCGAGAACTTGATCTTGGAGAGAAAACCTATAGTCAGAGCAATAGGAATAGGCTTTCCAAGCAACTTTGAAACAACGGGGAATGGCAACTCGATACTGGAGTTGGCGACTAGAAGATGAGACCTCGGGGATACTTGTTCTTCGGAGTCTACAGTACATCGGTCGCGCTTCGTGAAAGGTAACGAGCCAGTGTTCATACGAAGCAATAGGAACAAGGCCGTTGTGGTCGATGGCGCATTCGTCGGTCTCCAGAAACAAAATTGTGGCACCTTCCGAAGGTGCAGGAGTCGCCGGCAGTGGAGCTTCGCGTCTTGGGCATCCGTTTCAGATGCGATGGTGGCATGTGCGTCTCGAGCTGCGCATTCCACTTTATCCGCGGTATTCAAGCGCAGGGAGTTCCATGTCATGAGTCAACGTGGAACGACTCTTAGATACTGGGGCGTTGAGAATGTTGGAATGCAAACTACAGCAAAACGTTCGCCCATTGTCATCTCAGGTCGATTGCAACGCAGCCGTGGCATTGTCGTATTTGACTTACCAGGAGGACAACCGCCACAAGTTGGTCCAAGAAGGGGTCGTGCTGCCTTTTGTTGAGTTGCTTCGCTGCGGGACGAGTGACCAGAAGCAAAATGCTGCACTGGCGCTCGCCAACTTGGCTGTTGAAGTCAGAAACCGCAGAATCATCGCGCAGGCAGGGGCCATTTTGCCCCTTGTCGCTTGACTTCGAGGTGGAGGGACGATGGCAATTGAATACGCAGCTTGCGCCTTGGGCAATTTAGCTCTGAATGCTCAATCTCGGCGCGATGAGATTGCAGACCACGGAGCGATTTCCCCATTGGTGCGGCTTCTTGGAGTTGGAACGTCGAGTCAAAAGGATCAAGCTATACGAGCCCTGTCCAACTTGGCCGTGGACGGCGGGAACTGCAAACTGATCGCAGACGCCGGAGCAATTGTTCCTATGGTTGGTTTTCTTCAAACTGGAAATGAGAAGCAGAAGGAAGCAGCAGCGCGGGGCTTTGCGTATTTAGCGGCCAACGTTCAAACCCGCAGCGCAAGTGGGATGTCAAGTGCGATCAAGCCTCTCGTGAAGCTGCTGAGCTCCGGAAATGAAGCGACGAAGGCAAATTCGGCTCTTGCCCTGTGTAACCTTGCTGCTGCCAATGATGCAAACAGGGAAAAGATCAAAAGGAAGGGTGCAGTGGCTTTGCTAGAAGAGCTTCGTCGGAACGGGACAAGTGCTCAAAAACGCAACGCAGCAGTGGCGTTGACCAGCATCGTCCCAGACTACCAAGTGGAGCCAAAAGTAAAGCGCAGTCGACTGTCCTGAAAACCGTGGCGACTTCGGATGAGGAAAGAACTGCGATTGAAGCCATGACTTCCCTCCACTTCTGTAGCGAGATGTCGTGGAAACTCATTTCCTTCTTCTCATCCGCCGCGTAGTAGCTGGCATTTGAAGCCTTGCTTGGTCTGCCGATAAAAAATATGTCGTTGTTGCTGACCAGCTTACAGTAAACATGCTCGTCATATTGGCAGGCCCGGAAATGTTAGATGGTCAACGTAGATGAACAACAGCATCAACATTTCTCTCTTTTTTTCCCGAGCTCGAGAAAGTCTACTCTCATGGTAGTTCGCCGACGATGAATTTCGTGGACTGAGTGCCGACAAGCTCCATCGCTGCGTTTACATGTAGTATTTTACGCTTCGCGATTGGGTCGTCGATCATTTCGAAGTGGTCCTGTCCTCGCTTTCATCCGATTATTCCTATTGCATATAAACTGGAAAGGGAGATGATACACGCGTGGGCCATTCATTCCCTCCCTGCCTGCAGTACAATAATTGGAAGGCAAGACGGCAGCAATGCGCGAGTTCCCGCGAAGCAGTGAAAATCCAGACGCACATGACAGCATGACGACCGAAATGGTGAGCTCCAATCTCAGCAGTTACTGCATCTGCTGACATCTCGACTGCCTCAACGTGCTGACGAAGAGCGACGGAGTGCGCTAGGTACCTGGTCGAAAAACGGTCACTGCCATGTTGATCTCAATCACAGGAATTACGTTTGTCTTGTTGCCGGGAGACGAGCTTTGTTATTAGTGCACGTTCACGAATAATATTCATTCAACAACGAGGAAGAGTAATCGACCCAATTGCTCAACTTTGAGTATCGCAAAGGATGCTCTGACAGTACGGCGTCGAGCTAAGAGCTACTTCGAAGTAAGAGCTAAGAGCTAAGAGCCCCTGGCTGCATACTTTTCGTAGGAGAAGCAGGACATTCGTTTCAAATTGAAAAGTTACACAAAAGAAAAAGAAAAAACACGCACGACCACAATTCGCTCGTGCTAGCGCAGCATGGCCAGCGCCGGGGCCATCTCTTCCGATTGCTGAGAACGATAATGCGCGCTCGGTGAAGCTGGACGGAAGCCATCACCTTCTTCAACGATCACCGACATGCTCTCCGCTGCCGACAACTGAATCCGCATCACACCGGCCGCTCCTGCACTCGGAGTTTCGTTCCCGTGCTCCGTCTCAATCAGCTTCTCCCGCATCGATTTCCAGCCGGACAAACTCAACTGTGGGCCACGAGGCGACCTTGGCGGACGTCTTCTCGTCACAGGACCCAATGGCTGCAGATCCAGCACTGCCCAAGACAAAACAGCAGCATCAATAGCAACTCCCCCACCGAAGTAGATAATAAAAACCTACACGGTGTCGCACAATGAAGCAGCTTCTTGAGGAAGAAAGTGATCATGGAGAACACGATGAAGGAACCAATCCCCATGGCGATCACCAATACGATGCTCCCCACCTTGGCCCTCTCGTACGCCGGACACTGACTCTGGATCACCAATGCGTCCCTCGACTCCCGGTCACACACTGCCAAGCAAACGCAGCCGTCCTCTCCTTCACACACCACGGGATCCTTGACTTCCCCACTGGCAGCAAACTCCTCCAGCCAACGAGTGCGGCACTCGGTGCAAACTTCATCCGTTGATGTGCAGTACGTCGCATTGGCCGCCAAATAGTACGTCTCGCCCTCGACCTGCTGCGAGGTGCTTAAACATTGTCCAATGGCCCCCACCGCGCACTGCAACATAAGCAAAATAATAAAATAATTTAAAGTTAGCAAAAAATTATCTGGACAACTGATTTTCAACGCCGTACGGAATCGCCGACGATTCCGACGTTGAGGCAGTCGAAGCAGTTGCGGGACTTCTCGCAGCTCTCGCCCGCGTACCACGCGCACGAGTCCCCGTTGGTCGAGACGTTAGTGGGCACCGTCACCTCGGCGCTGGAGCTGCTGCCATTGCTCGACGAGGAAGACATGGCCTCGGGGGGTTATGCGGAGACTTGTTCTTTGGCGGTACGGCACCGCTCATCCTTCCCGAAAGTGGTCTCGTGGTGCCAGCTTCAACATCGGTCGCACTTAGTACGACAACTTGGAGGACGGAAGGCGTCCGTGGGGACAATAGCAATACAGTATTCGCGCCATCCTGTCCTCGCTGGTGGACGGATGGCGCTTAGCGGCGCAGTTCTTGTGGTTCGCTCGTCTACATGGGGGCCATCATGTACTGAGCCTCGAAGGGGGGAGGCTGCTCGACTCGTCGACTAGGGGCTGGATACACTTCCAGAGTGGCAGTGGGTGCTTCAGCCAGCGATTCAGCGCTGCCAGCGGTTGCACCGAGGCGTGCCGTGTCGCCCTTGACGAAGCCGTGTTCCGTTTCAATGAGCTTCTCACGCAGCGACTTCCAGCCGGCCAAGTTGAGCTGAGGTCCCGACGGCGGAGGACGGTGAGCTGAACCTGAAGCAGAAGAGGCAAAGACAACATGATACCGTGAGCTCTCAATCCTCAGCAATGCATCAGTGTAGACCAAGTCGAAAACAAGGAAACACGCACCGGAGTTCCTTGGCACAGCTGACCGGATGTACCTCCGCACTGCGAAGACGCCGAAAATCATGACCGCGCTGACGCACATTGCGACGATGATGCAGATGCGCGTGCCCGACGAGAACTCCTGCGAGCTGCTCTCGCTGCCGCTGGAGCTATTGCACTGGTAGGCAACGACGGTCTGCCGCCAGTCCGGCACTTCGGTGGCTGCGACGCACACGCAGCCGTCCGCGCCGGTGCAGTACGTCGTGGCGCCGGCGCTGCCCGTTGTCTCGTAGTTGTTCGTCCACTCGGCGATGCAAGTGGAGCACACCGAGTCGTTGGCGCCGCAGTACGAGTAGTTGGCCGCCGGGAAGTAGCGGGACAGCGGTTCGTAGTACGCGCGGTTGGACAGGTACTGCTCGTACACGGACATGCTGACGCAGGCGCCGTTGGGGTCAATGGCGCACTCGTCGGTCTCCAGCAACACATTGAGGCAGTCCGAGCCAGTGCGAGGTTGCGAGCAGCTCTCACCAGCGTACCAAGTGCAGGAATCGCCGACGGTGGAGCTGCTGGTCTTGTTCACCACCTCGGACCCGTTGGAGCTTTGCGATGCCATGTGCGTCTCGAGCTGCGGATTCTACTTTGGCCGCGCAATTCCAGCGCAGGAAGCTCGATGCGTGGCCATTGCACCGAGGAGGCCCTGCTCGCCACGGCTTGCTTGGCGCACTTGCTTTGTGGTGCTGCGGCCGTTGACTGGCTCCGATATGGCTCCGAGAGGGCATACTGAGGTCAAGTGAAAATACGGGGATGGGTCGCGCTTGTCTCTTCAGTTTCGCAAAAACACGAGAATCGTGGATTTAATCCGCCATAAAAGCGTTGAAAAGGTTCAAGCTTGTCGCGCTCAAAATACTGCCCTGCAGACATCCTCTTGTATTTCAAGTTCAAATTACTGTCCTGTAAGTCCGACTCAGGGCGTCCTTGTTAACGC
>JAABLL010000250.1:0-18351 GCA_012295475.1 Phytophthora gonapodyides | reverse complement strand
AGCTCAGTCGTCCCGAACATCATTTCTTACTGAGCGAGCAGTCGTAGCCGTGGTGGCCATTCCCACACTTGCACCCGTAGATCATCTCCGCATCCCAGGCAGTCTCGTACAGCGGCTCTGTCCCCACCGCATACGTCGCTGACAACTCCTTCAGCGACAAGCACTGCCCTGCGTCGTTGCAGCTGCTGGGGCACTCCACTGACCAAGTTCGTCGAGTTAGAACCCCCAAACCTTGCAGAACAGAAGACAAACCAACACGACTTACTGCGTTGGCAAGCTGAGCCCACGAACCCTTCGTCGCACGTGCATCTGCCCTCTTCGTAGTCGCACACGCCCTTGTTGGAGCACTCGACGAGGTAGTGCGCATCGTCCGTCGCTCGCGCAGGCGCCACCCACGCCGGGCCAAGCGGACAGCGCTCTGCCGCACAAATCAAGGTCAGTTCATCAACGAGGCTTCTGTTCTAGCTGAGCAAACGTCGCTCACTCTGCGAGCAGTCGAAGCCCGAGTAGCGCGCGTCGCACTCGCACAGGTTACGCGAGTTGCAGTTCCCGTGACCCGAGCAGATCTTGCTGTTATACACTCCACGCGAACAGGCCGCGTCCACCAAGTCCGCCAACAACAAGCCAACAACAAGGAGCAGCAGTCCGCGCATCATGCTCAATGCCCAGTGCTCAAGCCGAGCCGTTACACTGTAACTTCAACGTACCCCTTCCACTCTATGTGCGACACACCAAGTTTAGGGAACTTACACAGTATAACGTGGTCCACACGATAGGGAGCCAAGTGTCTGCGGCCACCAGAAATCTTTAGAGCCACGCAAGGGGAACCTTTCCTCTCGCCTCGTGTCCTCTCCTCTCTTCTCCTCCTTCTTCCCCACCCCCTCTCTCCACCATGTCGATGGTCTTTGACGAGTATGGTCGCCCCTTCATCATCCTCCGCGACCAGGAGCAGAAGGAGCGCATCAAGGGCGTGGAGGCCATCAAGAGCAACATCTTGGCGGCGCGTACCGTATCAAGCCTGCTGCGGACGTCGCTGGGCCCTCGCGGCATGGACAAGATGATGGTCAGCCAGGACGGAGACGTCACCATCTCCAACGACGGCGCGACGATCCTGGAGCAGATGCAGGTGGAGCACCGCGTGGCGCATCTCCTCGTGGAGCTCAGCAAGTCGCAGGACGACGAGATCGGAGACGGCACGACGGGCGTCGTCGTGCTGGCCGGCGCGCTATTGGAGCAAGCAGAGAAGCTGCTGGCCCACGGGCTGCACCCCATGCGTATCGCTGACGGCTTCGAAGAGGCCTGCGACATCGCCTGCAAGCACTTGCAGGAGATCGGAGACGTGATCCAGTTCTCCAAGGAGGACCCCACGCCTCTGGTGGAGACGGCCATGACGACGCTGTCGTCCAAGATCGTCAACAAGTACAAGCACCAGATGGCAAAGATCGCCGTGGACGCCGTCATGAAGGTGGCCAACCTGGAGACGAAAGACGTCAACTTCGACCTGATCAAGGTGGAGGGCAAGGCTGGCGGCACCTTGGCCGAGACGGCGCTGATCAACGGCATCGTAATCGACAAGGACTTCTCGCACCCGCAGATGCCCAAGGAGGTGAAGGACGCCAAGATGTGCATCCTCACGTGCCCCTTTGAGCCCCCCAAGCCCAAGACGAAGCACAAGCTGGACATCACGAGCGTGGAGGCCTACGAGGAGCTCTACAAGCAGGAGCAGGAGTACTTTACCACCATGATCAAGCAGGTGAAGGACAGCGGCGCCAACCTGGTCATCTGCCAGTGGGGCTTCGACGACGAGGCCAACCACTTGCTGCTGCAGAACCAGCTGCCCGCGGTGCGCTGGGTGGGCGGCGTGGAGCTCGAGCTCATCGCGATCGCCACGGGCGGACGCATCGTCCCGCGCTTCTCGGAGCTCACGGCCGAGAAGCTGGGCCGCGCGGGCCGCGTGCGCGAGGTCGCGTTCGGCACCACCAAGGAGCGCATGCTCGTGATCGAGGACTGCGCCAGCTCGGACGCCATCACGGTGCTGGTGCGCGGCGGCAACAAGATGATCGTGGAGGAGGCCAAGCGGTCGCTGCACGACGCCATGTGCGTCACGCGCAACCTGATCAAGAACAACCGCATCGTGTACGGCGGCGGCGCGGCCGAGATCGCGTGCGGGATCGCCGTGCGGGACTACGCGGACCAGACCATCGGCATCGAGCAGTACGCCATCCGCGCCTTCGCGGACGCGCTGGAGGACGTGCCCATGGCGCTGGCCGAGAACAGCGGCCTGAGTCCCATCGAGTCGCTGTCCGCCGTGCGCGCGCAGCAGATCGCCGAGAAGAACCCGCGGCTCGGAATCGACTGCAACTCGGCCGGCACGAACGACATGAAGGAGCAGCTGGTGTTCGAGACGCTGATCGGCAAGCAGCAGCAGCTGCAGCTCGCGACGCAGGTCGTGCGGATGATCCTCAAGATCGATGATGTCATTATTGAAGGCTCGTACGCGTAGGCCAAGACACGCCAGTAAAGCCACTGCCGCTGCGGCTTGTAGTCGCGAAAAACACGACGGGGTTGTGGAGGCGGCGGCACAAATGGAAGGTTTTAGTTTATAGTCTGCCGTGGTTTGTTGGCTGTACGTGCTTCTTTTGATTGAGCAGGGCTGGAGTGATGGGAGGATCCACTACTACCGAGTGCTGGCTGGACCTTACAGCGCTGTCTTGTGTTAGCGACCTTCCGTTTTAGGTCCTGGCCTGCCGGTTGCAGAATGACGATTTGTAGGGTCAAGCACACTGTGTTGTTTAGCTGCTTGGCCCATTCTTGAAAGCTTGCAGCTTCTACCCAGCTTTGTTTTCATGGTCAAGATTGGTGTGACAGATTTTTTGTACGAACTACGCAGCAACTTAGCCCCACAGCAAATATCTTCATCGCTCGGCGATCTAGAACGGTATCGGATACGTTTTAGTGGGAGCAACGCAACGTAAAAAGTATAGAATATGTAAAATGTAATGCTAAGACAAAACTGCAAACCTCGAATTGCTTCATATCCTTGGCAAGCTGTTCGGCTTCAATTTTTGCCTGCAGGGGTCGTGGCAGCTTTCATCTCCGAACAGATCCCGCGCCCGCAGAACTTTTCCTTGCTTGAGTTTCAGCTTCCTCCTTCTTCATTGGATATTCTTCCTTTCTTCGACTCCGTACGTTTTGCTCAACTTCGATCCGGATTCCGGTTCCCACATTGGCGGTCTTCTCTTCAGTGCAAATTTGTGCTACTTGTGCACCTAGGAAAAGTTATGAACGATTTAAAACACCCCACAAAAACCACTAGAGCAAGAACAATTCCCCAAGTACGGTACTCACCTCTTGTGTCACGGCAGCTCTTCCAGCGGCGGGTATCGCGTCATTGTTCCCTTCGTTGGCAAGGCGTTGATTCATCAGAAAGGCAACAACCTCAGAGTGACCGTTCTTCTCCGCTCGGGCAACCGCATCGGCTCCCCAAGGCTCAGAAACAATGTCAAGCAGATACTCGACGACTGGTAAATGGCCATTCTCAGCGGCGGCGACGATCGCAGCATTGGTGCCTTGTTGATCAACGTTGATGTGGAGATACTTGACGACGTCCAGGTGTCCATTTGAGGCGGCGTTGACCATGGCAGCCGAGCTGCATCCTTCCTTCCGGTTTTCGTTCAGCCACGTGACGGCGGCGAGATATCCCTGTCCTGCCACGTTGTCCATTGCCGCAGTCGTACACCCCTCCGAGCGGTTTGTATGAAGCCATTCAGCAACGCTAACGTGGCTCTTGCTCACCGCAGCATCCATCGCAGCCGTGGTGCAGCCTTCAGTGCGGTTCTCGTGCAACCACTTGACAACGTCGAGGTGGCCATTGGTTGCCGCGTTATCCATGGCTGCTGTGGTGCAGCCTTCACGGTGGTTCGTGTGCAACCACTCGATAACGTGGAGGTAGCCATTGCTTGCCGCACCATCCATCGCAGCCGTGGTGCAGCCTGCGCTGCGGTTTTCGTGCAGCCACTTGACGACATCGAGGCGGCCTTTTCTCGCTGCAGTGTCCATTGCCGCAGCAGTGCAGCCTTCGAACCGGTTCTCATAGAACCACTTGATGTCGTGGAATAATCCATTGTGTATAATGTCAATCACCTGGGTAGTTAGTGGCTCCTTGCAGTTTTTCAGCAGCCATCGAAAGTCATCCCAACGTTGCCGACCGCAGTAGTAAACCTTCACCTTCGTGCAAAACCCAGCATGGCCATGATTCTTGTCATGCCATGTTGATGGACGAGTGCTCCCGTAAGCGCCCACTTCTTCGGCTGTTAGTGCAGACATGGCGGTTGCTTGCGGAAACGAAAGTGAAAACTGCGAACAACGCGATAGGATTCCCCAAAAGCCATCATAACGCTTGAAATGCTTTGGCATGAGTGATAGAAGTTGACGAAGAAGAATGGCTCACAAGCCATCAGTATTCCATCAGGTGACGAGGAGCTGAGTAAATGGGGGCCCTTTACGAGAGTTTTCAGACACTCGTCCATTTCCCAAGATATCGAGATCTCACCGAGCTCATCAGGCGTCGCAAGTGGGTTCTCCTTTACTTTCGGGCGATTTAAGTTGTCCGTGCCTAAAGCGGAGCGTTCACACGCCTGTCGCGCAGATACTTTAGCAAGGCAAAACCGATGTCAGATCATGAGGTAGGAAGGAATGTCCGATCCAGTTGTTTGCGATGGGAGATAATTTTCGGATGGTGTTCCTGTAAAATTGACTTTCGTGGGCTCCAGACTTCATGGGCTCCTTCAGTGTTCATTCTGGGATTAGCCCAGCGCCACTTCGGCTCACTCGACACCCTCACACCTATGCGTCGTCCTGGTGATCGCCACCTCAATAGTCTGGTGCAGCACCCTCACGGCAGCCCAAAACTCTGTCACTATGAAAAGCATGACGACAACACCCAGCTACGAACCTCACCGGAACCCTCAAGGGTGCCAAAGAGAATATTATGCCGGCGGACGAAGAGCGTATTGGCACCGCCATCAAGCAACTAGTCGTTCCAAGGCCTCTCATAGCTTCCTGGGCTCAACCAGGTTGCTAAAATTCAAACGAAATTCGGCCCGAAGGTCGCCAACATGATCATGAGACGGAGCGGTTGTCTAGTTGGCGCAATCCAGCTCTGAATCAGTGACTCTCAGCCGGACTGCTTAACTACCAAACCCACCTGACAGGTCACCCCACCTCACTCGTAAGTTGCGAGTCACACACTGGCCGGATCGCTTCTCAAACAGAAAACCTATGTCGCTCGTGAAGCAATGGACACCAGAGCAAAGTGAAAGAGCAAGCAATACGCACTGCTGTGGTCTGCAAACACCTCCAAATTGCTTCAAATTGCTACCAAACTCGTTCGGCTTGAAGCGCAACCTATCAGCCTCAACCTTTCCTCACACCCCGGAGCTCCGTGTACACACGCAGTCGCAGCACTTGCCCATGGACCGCTTCGCTTGGATTTCAACTTTCTCCTTTATCGGTTGTTTTCATTCCTTTCCTTGACGCGAATATCTTCTTCAACTTCATCCAGGGTTCTTTTCCACGTGTTGGGCCCCCTCGTACCGAGAGATTTCCCGATCTCAAGTCTTTGCACGTCGGAGCCTTGGAATCATCAAGAAGCGTTAGTACAACCGCATTATCGACAATGCCACATTATGCGCTGAGCGTATATACGCCTTACCTTTTCTGCGATGGGAGGTCTTCCATCGGTGAGAGTCATAGGTAGACTACCTTCGTACGCTTGTTGGCTCTCATTGCGCTTCGTCAGAAATGCAACGACCTCCGCGTGCCCGTTCTTCTCCGCTCGGGCAACGACATCAGCCCCACACGGTTCGGAAAGAATGTCAAGCAGATACTCAACGACTGGTAAGTGGCCCTTTCCAGCGGCAGCGACGATCGCAGCATTCGTGGCTTTTTGATCAGCATTGACGTGAAGATACTTGACGACATCGAGGTCTCCTTTTGAGGCAGCTTTAACCATCGCAGCAGAACTGCAGCCTTCCGTGCGTTTTTCGTTCAGCCACTTGACGGCGGCGAGATATCCCTGTCCTGCCACGTTGTCCATTGCTGCAGTCGTACACCCCTCCGAGCGGTTTGAATGGAGAAAGACAGCGACGGTGGCGTGGCTCTTGCTTACCGCACCGTCCATCGCAGCCATGGTGCAGCCTTCAGTGCGGTTCTCGTGCAACCACTTGACAACGTCGAGGTGACCGTTGCTTGCGGCGCCATCCATCGCAGCCGTGGTGCAGCCTTCGGAGCGATTCACGTGCAACCACTTGACAATATCAAGGCAGCCGCTTGCAGCAGCGCCATCCATGGCTGCCGTCGTGCACCCTTCGTTGTGGTTTTGGTGCAGCCACTTGACGACATCGAGGCGTTTTTTTCTCGCTGCGCTGTCCATGGCCTCAGTGGCGCAGCCTTCGAATCGATTTTGATAAAACCAAACGATGTTGTCGATATTTCGGTTGTGTAAGGCATCAAACACCCCAGCGGTTAACGGTGCATTGCAGTTCATCAGCATCCACTTCATGTAATCCCATAGGATGAAACCGCTGTAGTAAATCTTCATCTTGGAGCAAAAGTCGCCGTGCCCATGTTTCTCGTTGTGCCATTCGAATGGATGCTTGCCCCCGTACTTGATCGCTTCTTCGGTTGTTAGTCTCGACATCGTGGTTGCTTTCCGAAACGAAACTCAAAAATGCGAGCAAGAATTATGATCCCGGCCGCTTGGAAATTTTAGATTTGAGTGATAAAGGTTGACGAAGAAGAAGACCTAACGCACAAAGCATCAGTATTAGCCGACGACTATCATAGGACATCCATCAATGCTGGTGAGGCGCTGAGGAATATTGCAGCCTCCTGCTTCAAGGACATTGCGGGCGCAGCTTTTCCAAGAACCACGAGCGAGTACGACACGCAATTACACGAAAATTGATCGATCGCCTCCCCTCGATACAACCAGACTCACTCCTGACTGAATTTCTCCCTCAGCTTCATCAAATCTCCCGACGTCGCAAGCATAGAAATTACTTTGCCTCAGCGGATAGCCCGTCTTCACTCTGCGTCATCATGTCCAGCTCAAGTTGCTGCTCCATCACCTGAGCCATCGCCACCGTCTTCTCCTCAGTTCCCTCAGATCCGGGTTGGCTTGAACCATTCAAGCTACTTTTCAGTAGCATTGGCGTTTGACTCTCCATCTTCGGTGGAGCCTCCAGCACCTGCTCCGCTGACGGCAACGAGGGGAGATCTTCAGAAACCAGTCTCTGCCTCACTCGCCTTTCCAGTTCTTCTTCATCCTCTTCTTCACTTCTCACCCTCGCGACTCCGCACACCGGCGACAATGGGAACTCTGAGGATCCTCCAACGACTTTGAAAACCCCGGCGACTCGGGTTCAGTCTCCTGTTCTTCCTCGTCATGCATCAAGGAGAACTGCCGCATCAAGCGCGGTTTGAGCACTTTCCACCACGTTTTCTGGCTGATCAACAGCCACAGCGTCCCCGCAAACTCGAATGATCTCTTCGTAGTGCCACGGAAAGTCTTGATGGCCCACTCGAAAGCGTCTGCCTCGCCAGTGACGCCGCTGCTCGAATGCTGGCACTTACGATTGAAGAGCGTCACAATGGATACCATACTGGGGCACATGCGCTTCCACTGCTTCTGTAGCTGTTTAGTGGGCCTAGCATTTTCGACCCCAACGTGGTCCCAAACGAGTTCGACGTCACAGGAGGTTGCTGATCGGAGGATAGGATCTGCTGTTCTGCTGCTCCTTTCCTCCATTGCTAAAGGTGTTGGAGGAGAGGCAGTAGACATTGGACAATGCATTGCTGGTTTGCTTTCCTTTGCTTTCGTTTTTGCAAAAGCTTGTCGAGATTTCATTGAACGTGTATTGTTGAGAGTTGTAGCACTTGCCCGTACTAACCCATGCTAAACGCGACTTCAGACCGAGATGGGATTCGTAGTGACTCGCTACAACACGCGAGGTGGCAAGAGGTAGACTAGATTGTCCACAGGAAGTATTTGAAACGTGCAACTACGGTATCTGACACATCTGTGCAGACTCATTGCCGATATCCGATCTACGCTTACAGCTTTTAAACGATTTCTTAACTTCTCAAGCGAAGATACTTGACAGTCTCGAGTACAAGTTCGTCCTCGCCTTGCATCCAACTCCATGTATCTGAGTTCCTTGTACTATCACCCAGATATCGTCGAAAAGCTGTGGATTTCGGGTCAAGTAGTTGCTGCTAAGTTCAATTACAGATTTGGACGGAAAGATGTGACGCGCGAGGTTTTTCTCTTGTATTGTGAAAGCGTGGACACAAAAGAGTGACACTTGTAGCGAGCCTTGATATTTAACCAATAGGAGCGCAAAGACTAAAATTTCAGAGCGCATAATAAAATTGACTTTGGTGCCAATAAATCGTTGCTATGGTGCTCAACCGGTTTGTGGTCTCACTTTTTATTCGAGTGACGAGGGTTCAATTCCCACGACTGCAAAGTTAAGCGCCCGAAATGGGTGACCTTGGTGCCGGGGTTCCAAGGCGGTAGGTGCACCTGCTGACGTCCCCCGCCCTAACTGGTAAGTCTATTACAGTCCTGCTTTTTCCCAAGCCCTTTTAACACAGCTCTCACTAACTGCNGGGTGACAAGTACCGTAAGAACTGTATGAAGTAATACCTGAAGAAACTGATAAATTACATGCATGTTGCCTGTGTCGTCACCCCATCACCGTAAGTGCGAAATATATCGGGCTTGATGTTGCATGTAGGTGGTGATTGCTTTGCCGTTCATTTTTGTGGAAATAACGTTGCCTCCAGAAAACTTAAACTCTTCGAAAACGAACAAGGACAACAGGTAAAACATTCCCATTTTACATTACAGATTTGGACGGAAAGATGTGACGCGCGAGGTTTTTCTCTTGTATTGTGAAAGCGTGGACACAAAAGAGTGACACTTGTAGCGAGCCTTGATATTTAACCAATAGGAGCGCAAAGACTAAAATTTCAGAGCGCATAATAAAATTGACTTTGGTGCCAATAAATCGTTGCTATGGTGCTCAACCGGTTTGTGGTCTCACTTTTTATTCGAGTGACGAGGGTTCAATTCCCACGACTGCAAAGTTAAGCGCCCGAAATGGGTGACCTTGGTGCCGGGGTTCCAAGGCGGTAGGTGCACCTGCTGACGTCCCCCGCCCTAACTGGTAAGTCTATTACAGTCCTGCTTTTTCCCAAGCCCTTTTAACACAGCTCTCACTAACTGCGTTCCATGCTTTAACGACGCGGTCCACAAGCCGCTTGCGCTTCTCCGGCGCCGAAAGCTTCTGTAGCTTTAGTAGTCGCTCGCGCAGCGACATGTTGCTATTCGGGGCTCCGACCGCGCTAAGCTCGTAGGAGAGCGTGATCGCGCGGAGTTTCTGCTTGAAGGGCCCCATGACTCCAACGTCGAGGGGTTGGAGGACAGAGGTGGTATTCTTCGGCAGTGGCACCACCTCCGTGCCCCAAGCTGCCAACGCTTCCTGCGACTCCGCGCTCACGTGGCACTTGAGGTTATCGACGTAGAGAGCAAGCGGCCCAGGCTGCGTATCGCTTATGAAGCCACCCCATGCCTCCTCCACGAAGACCTCTCTCCATACTCGCGCATCCATCCATGCATTGGTTTGCACCGCTGTAACTACCTCGGTCGAGATACCTTTCACCTCCTTCTCTACCATGCCCCCAGGCTGCCCCTTGAAAATGATGACAGGTCGCAGCTTCTGGCCCGTGGCGGACACTATCAACAGAACGCTTGCTCGCTCTGACCGCGTTCGACCCTTGATTTTCACGCCTTTCTTGGCCCCTCTTTCGCTGATGATGCGAGTAGGAGTGTCGTCGTAGAGGACCGCCGTCTCGTCAGCGTTGAATATGCATGACCTAGCGTACGTAGCATTCACTTGAACACCCACTCCACTGGAAAACTTGCGCTGCTCAGCCTCGAGGTCCTGCGTCGACAGAATGGATTTCGTGGGCCGGCGAAAAGAGAATCCATTCTTATGAATAATCCGCCGCATCATGCGGCCTAGGCTCTCTTCCTTGTTCTTGGCTAGGTACGCCTCCGTGAAGTCACTGTACTCCTCCTTCATGAACACCAGCACGTGCGACGTCTTCAACGGGAAGTCGTCACGACGCATCTGCTTGATCCATTGCACTAGTTCATCACAATATGGGAACAAGTTAACCCTTCCTTGGCCCCCAACGCTGCATTTAGACCGTTTCTTGTTGTCGCACGCATCTCGAATCTTGGCTTCTAGCTTTGTCCAACCGTGGACAGCCGTCCGCGACTTGATGCCGTGGATTCTTGCAGCTTCAGTGATGCTGAGGCCGGTGCGAACATCGTCAAGCACCTTCACCTTCAAAGCGTTTGAATATGCGTTCCTACGGTCTCGAACTTTCACGGAGATGTCGCTGTCATTGACCACAGCAACGGCAACGGCATCATCAGAGTCGTCGCTCACTGTTCCATCATCGCCCACACTCCATTGCCGGAAGCGCGCAATAGCGCTGGCCTCCACGGCGTCTTCCATTTCACGACTAAATTTGAGTGGCCTGAGCGCCGCGCAACTCCTGCACCCTCATTGGCTGAATTGATTGTATTAAACGTCCAGCAAAAAAACCAAAGTGTCATTGTTTTTTGTCCGTCGTATCTTTCCGTCCAAATCTGTACAACTAGTTGAGCATCCGCGGCGCAGTTGCTGTGGGGGCGACTGCCCAAAATTATGTGTTAAACACAATTTCAGGCGACGCCCCCTGGCTCTCATTTCTCAAAACGAAATTGAAAAAGATGACCAAGATGAAATCTGTGCGCAGTGCTGGATGCAAGCAACGAGCTATTAAAGGTAGCTGGTCGCAGCAACTTACCATGTGTACGTAGTGACTAAAGCTACTTGTGTCGTGGTTGAATGCAGAGCGAACAGGGGCCATGCTCGTCACCAGCAATGCAGAGGGTGTGGCGAGCGCAAGCACTTCGACTTGTTGTACTACCTGCACCGCTTATCAATTGTGTTTTTGGAGCAGTGCGTCGGGCCAGCATCACAGAACCAAGGAAGGACGTTTCCCCCACCTCAGAGGGAACCGCGCGCGATACCACATCCGCTGCCACGAAGCACGATGCGGAGACAAAGCGAGCTGCTCATGCGCGAGCTAAGAAAGCCGCTAAGCGCCTTCACCGTGCGTGACATGCTCTATTGATGTATTGCGGACGATGGTCTAATTTATTGGGGTTATCCATGCGCACAGAATTAGAAGTTCGAAAGATGCGGGTGCAGCAGGCAGCGCATGCTCGCAAATTCAAGCGCCTAAAGAAGAGTTCGATTTCGCAAGATGCCAAGAAGACCAAGTAATCCAAAACAACATGCGAGCTGACGGCGCAGGCAAAAACAAGGAGTGTGTGACCATTTCTGTAGTGGTGTAACATGGCAGTGGCTCTAGTTTTCGATGCAGAAATATATATTACTTCCATGCAATTGCTCACAAACGCCTCATTTTATTTTTTCTCACCAAAAACAAGGTTGCTAATAGATGCACTTAGCCAACAAGTGAATAGCTTCATTTCCTCACTAACGCCGGCTTACGTGTCATTGTGTCGTGCAGGGCTGCCAGTGACCTCAGCACGAGCGTCAATGCCCTCGCACATCATCTGGAAACTGACTTGGGCCATCAAGTCCATGAGTTTGTCGGCATGGAATCGTCCTTTGGGTTCGTGGAATTCATGGCGATGTCGCTTCTCCTCCGCACGAGCTGCCAGGTTCCTCCGAGCTTTCTCACGCCTTTTATTCGCTGCCAGTTGCAGATAGCGCTCCCGTTTCGTAGTCGGTGGTGGAGCGTCGCTTGATGCGCCATGGCTCGTAGCAGCATTTTCACTAGAGCCGTAAGTGATTTGCCGTGGACGTTTAGAAGATGGCGAGGTTGAATTCTGGCTTCGTTTCTTCGATGGCGCCGAAACAGGGCTCACTTCGGGAGGCTTGATGTCTTGCGTCCGGAGGGAAGGACGTTTAGTCGGAGACTCGAAATTTGGCGTTGTCGCATCACCGTGCTTGGTGCTATAAGCACGCTGCAAATCCATGAGCGATGCAGGTAGATATATGCGCCTGAGGGAGAATTCAGGAATGCAAGCCCGTGACTTTGGATTTTGCACGAAGCAACAGCTACCATTTGAGTCCAGAACTCGAATATTCTGAGTATAAAGTTCAAAGAGGTAGCACGACCCACGGTTAACAGCTATAAGAGGTTCACCTAGGTCGTAGCAACTGGTTGTGCTGCAGAGCCACTTGCTTCATCGCAGCAATCTGATCACGTCCCAAATTGTTAGTGTTCTCGACGGCGAGACGTATTCGTTCTTCCTCGACTTCAAATAGTGCATGTTGTTCCAGTGATGTAGATAACTTATTCAAAGATAGTGGCGCTGTAAGAGCGATATCGTCGCGACTACGCACTCGAGAAAGGGCTACATACGCCAACGAAGCACTAGGTATAGATGATGAATGAAAAACAACCTTAGGACATGTTAGCCCTTGTACCTTGTGGACTGTAATAGCATAGGCAAGTCGAAGCGGTATTCCTTCACGAAATACGCTAAGTTCACTTGCTTTCTTGCTCCAACTTACTTTTCGTGGGAGAATAGGAACAATGTTCGGTACGTTTGGCAGAAAGGAAGGTCCAAGGTACAGATCTGTAATCTCAACAAGAATTATCGGTAGGTCTGAGTTCGCATCGAGCATCATATCGTATATGACGCCGTTAGTGCCATTGCAGAGACCCGCGGACTGATCCATATTATACGTCAATGAAACAGGTGCACCGACAGCAATTTTAATCTTCGTACTAACCACTCTATCTCGACTTCCATCTGCAATTTGTGCATCATCTTGTAGTGCTTGAACAGAGCTCGAGGGAATATCTCGTTGTTTTGCCAAACGCTTAAGCCGCACGGTATGCTTTGATCGGATTTGAACAATCGGGTTCGGAGAGGATTCTAAGCTGCTTTCGTTAGCTGCTGCAACATCGGCATTGAGGTAGGCGATGTGTTTAGCATTTGAAGTCCAATCCGGCATCTCACTGGCTTTGAAGTGTCTTGTATTGAATAGACTGATATCTTCTTGCGTAGGGCATTTGCGACGCAACCTTCGTAACGCAGCAAACCATTCGGGATCAGACCTACCTCTGTTTTGACTGCTGAGGTGACACACATGAGCAATTCCCTCCCAAATTTGACGACCTAGTAGCTGCACTGCGTTAACAATTTTTGATGGTGGTGTGGATAACGAATGTGGGATCACAGGGTCAAGTTGAGCTAAATCCCCAGTGAATATTACGTCGCGTCCTCCGAATGAAAGATGCCTGCATTTCGGCCAAATTTCTCTCATTCGTTGGTCAATCCAATACAACATCCCACATGAAATAACACTAAACTCGTCGATTATGACTAGGTGAACGTTCTCGTACTTATCCTGAAGGCGTTTTAATGTTGTTGTGCCTCCCTTTTTAGTTGTTAACGAAGTGTAAGGCTGTGAAAATGCACTGCGAGTGAACGAAGTTAATTCCAATGCTGAACAAATTGTTTTGCCTTTGATATTAAAGGCAGCTGTACCTTGGTGAGCTAAAAGCAGCACACGCTTCGATGTCCGACGTGAAGACTGATGTTCACCGAATACGTTATGGAGATCTTTGACAATGTGTTTGATTAACCAACTCTTTCCGGATCCCCCTTCACCGTGTATGATCATTTGCATAGGCTCACACTGTGTATTCATGATACTTGCCTGATAACGTTTTCTAGATTGGCTCATTGCGAGTGCGAATGGGACCCATTGCGATTCGTCCATTACATCGGATGCTTCGTCGTCATCAGTACCGATAGGGTATTTGTAGTGGCTACCTAAATTTCCCCTCATATACGCAGCATTCCGGGAACTTGTGTCTTTGTGGAGTTTAATCCATGGTCGAACTTCGTTCTTTAGAAAGCTTCGCGCTCTTTCACAGTCGTCTGCGGTATACTTATGCTTAGATCTCCATGCAGCACTTCGAACGTCTGATTGGGTATTGTCCTCAATGTGTTCCTTGGTCACAGGTGCGGGGCTGTCGTCTGGAGGCTCCAAGAATACGTACTCAGATGCAGGTAATGAAGCCACAACTTGCTCAGGCCGTGTTTGTTTCAGTATCTCAATGTTTTGTTGTCTAGACAATGCTTGAGTAGCTACCTGGCTAATTTCAGTGTCCATCGCATTTTCCTGCTCTATAGCAAACTCCTTAATACACTCATCGTCACTCTCAGGGAGATCGGAAAGAGATCGCCAAGGTCTATAAAGAAAAATCTGCGAAAAGCAAAAATGCGGATTTGTTGCATCTGGGGCAAACCAAGGTGTGCCGCGGACAACGTGAGCAGTCGACCGAAGCTTGATGTAGCCTTGAGTATCAGTTCTTTTCCAAATGTTAGTATTTGGTTTAGTTTTGGCGATAGTGCTAACGAGTTCGTATCTCTCTACAAAAGCTGCAAACGTCATTTCACTAAATGGGAGCTCATCCGGACGCGCCATATACGCAGCTTCCTCCTTTTCAATCCGAATTTCAGCACTACGAGTGCATTCATTTTCTAAGTCCCAGTCCGATGATTCTACGCGATAGTATCTACAGCTATGACGCATTGCCTTTATCCGTGTAACTTGCCGTGACTTCCCATACAATGGCAGTTCTCGCAAAAGGATATAGTACGTCTCTTGAGCGCTGACCTCGCGAATCGACAGCGTAGCATTGGCGACGCGCTTGAAAATTGCGTGGTTAGGCAAATTAGGGTCACATCGCTTGACGGCAGCCGCAATAACCTTTTTGAACCTAAGCGTGTCAGGTTCTGCTTTGCTCACGTAAGCTGCAGTGTATTCAGCTGCACCGTAGGCATTTCCTATCAGCTGAATGTCCATATTGGCACGCCAGATAGATAGTAGGGTTGGTGCATAATTGTTAATGGTAGGAGATTCCCGTTTCAGACATATTTTGATCGCTGGAACTCCATCAGCGGCACTGTCAACTCAAATTTGTGTGCGATCATGCAGCTCTTTCGGATAACCAAACCTGCATTCGTTACCAGATTTTCTGCAGGTTGAGCCTGCGGAGCACACGTGTTGTTGAACACGCTGCACGACGCGCGACAAATCGCACTCCCATTCAGGGGTTTTCGATGGTGGGGGTCTAGCAGATAAAATATCTAAAGTGTCGTTGTTTTCTTGTACACAGGTCGGACAATTGCAATTTTCTAGTTCTGTTGGCGTTTTAGACAAAACAGACATTACATTGTCAACATAGCTAGCGAGTTGTGTGCGACCAAGCTCAGTTTCAGACAGTTTTAATACATCAGGAGCATCTTTGACCCATATCAATGCGTGGATATGGGGAGAACCCCGCTGCTGGAACTCAACCCGCCAGAAGTAATCCAAAATCTCCCCAAGGGGTTTTGCTGTGCCGCAGAGTACATGATCAAAAAAAGCGTTGAAGCGTCGATTAAAATGACGAGCAGCAATGTCCGGGTTTTCATTGAGATATCTTCGCCGCTCATTTGAACTTAATTTGCGAGCATCGTCCAGTGTTAGGGCAGGGTTGCACGCTCTAAAAAAAATCTGGCCATATCGTGTCCGCTGCACTCAATGTTAGGAAAAATGTAGGCCATCGAGAAGGCAGCACTCGACTACCTATCATGCTCAGTAAATCATCTCGTACGTTTGACCAGTACAAGCCACTGCCACGAACACCACGAAAATACGGTTTAAGAGCTTCCAGAAGTTTCATAGCAGCGCTTTTCATACCATCAGAGCATCCCTCCCCTTGTACCGCACTAGTTGGGTTTGAAGCAGAGCTTATTTTACGGACGAGACCATCAATTTGACGCCGCTGTATCAAATTCAAACAAAAGAACTTAAAATTGCGGTGTGTAACAAACCTTCTGTCGTGCCACTTCATCAGGTGCGCGCAATATTCTGCTAAGTGATACTCATGATCCCGTTCTTCTCCGTTCAGTAAGGGATTCAGTCCCCCTTTCCCGTTGGGGAACAGCGTAGGAAAACAATTTTGCATTAGAAACTGCGTTATGTATTCGTTTATCGCATCTTGCTTGCAGACCAGATCACCCACCGGATAGATTGTACGTCCAGCGGCTGTGTTTGCTGCCTTTGCGATTCTCTCTGATTCCGTTTGTTCGTCAGAGTGATCAAATTCAAGGGTGAACGATTCTTCAATATACGCGGACTCTGTCGAAATACAGTTTTGCTGAGATATGGGAGCACTGGGTGGTGGTAGCTGCGAGGCGGTATAAGCAGCTAAATTGCTTTCCTTTTCACTTGAACAATGCTCGTCACGCGATGTCTGTTCGCGCTCACAAATTGATTTCGCCAATTCGCTGGTGGTTGATAGACGAAGTTCACTTTCTTCTTCTTCTGTGATCGTTATGCAGGGGACAGATTCTTCACTATTGATGCTAGTAAGTTCTGTTAAATTTTCTTCGGATATTGTCACGTCCTTATAAAGCGAATTATTCGCGATCAGCCATTGCAGCGCACAACGTACGACATCAGGTCGGACTTTGACTAGAAGTTCTCCCGTTGCGTTTTTGGATCTTAAAAGAACTACCCCACTCTTACTTAGTGGTCTAGGGAGGGAGAGAGTGACTTCGTGCACATCATTCCAGTAGTTCACGGAATTTCCTCTCGTAAATTCCTGCTGGTCGCGGTACAAATTCATGCAAGTCGTGAATGATATTCCAAGGCCAACAAGGCGAGCTTCCATGCAGTTCAAGACAGCCAACTCTCGCGGAACGGGTGTAATTTCAAACCCACTAGCTCTACAGAACTTGGGTACCGCCTTCTTCTTCAACGATGTATGACAACGACTACAGATCCATATAAATGTTACATTATCATTGTCTGGTATAGTACAAGATTCGAGTATCGGTTCACAGACACCGTTCACATTTCTGAGTGGGGAAAAATACGAATTGCTCGGTTCATAGCGCTTTTTAACCATTCGTGCGGCTTTCGACAACTCGCCGCAGCTTCCACAGATTTTGAGGAGAGGGTCGTCGATGCAATCGAAGAAAGCTAAATCACAATAAGCAAAAGAAAACAAAGTGTTAGTGAAAAAGAAGACGAAATCTTAGCTTTAACCAACTCACCTTGTGCGTCTAAATCTTGATCAGCTCGTCGGTGATCCCATTCAGCACTTCGCTTGATCTTGGTTCGACGCTGCGGATAGTTTTGAGCATCCGCATTTCTTTTCCGAGTGTCCTCGGAGCGCTGAAGGCGGGCTGTTTCTTCAATTTGTTCTGCATCTTCAAAACTGACCTTCGTCTTCGAGACCTTCCTCTTGCTAGATGTAGGTTTCTTCAACCCCCGACGCGTTGCTCGCGTAGCCTTGACAATTCGCTTTCTTGTTGTAGCCTTCTTGGATTTCACCATTGCGTGTTGGGTTGCTTCTTCCAAAATGTTATAGAATCGGCAAAACTCGAGCTAACCAAACTCAGAGGTTTCTTGCTATGAACCATGTTGAGCCCTTCGGGCAACTCACCATAAAGTTCGTAGCCGTTTTTAATGTCCATCTCCTTCAACGGCACCGGAATAACTACTGTAAAGCGTCACTACTGCACCGAACATTACTGACACCACGCAGTGATGCCTTTAGGGCACTACCACCGCCACCAGCACCTCGGCTGAGCCTTTAAGGTTGCCATCACCTGCTGAGGGTCGCTGAATACAGCATCTCGAAGGCATCTACCTCCAGCAAGTCCTGCTTAATGTGCGAACACACGGATCCATGTTAAGACGCGCAGGGTATCTGCTATCGCCTTTTGGCTACGCCACTTCAACGGACGTGGGCGCTAACGCCGTTGCTCACCTTCCGTAACGACCGCCACTTCGTGTTACGGTATGACAACCTCCACCAATACTCAACCGGTCGTTGCTAACACTGCAAGCCCGTGCATTTAGGCCACCACCTCCTCAGCCAGCTTCGACATCGCGTCACTTAGGTTGCCGGCCCACACCGAAGGCTTCTAAATACAAAATCAAACTGTGAATCAAAGAGAGCTACCACCAGCTCATTCATTCTAACGCGGGCTCCGTTTCTTCCACAGATCCATGCCTCATTTTCCCAACGCAGTGCACCCGTCATTTTATCGCAGAGCAGCCAATCAACCGCAGCTGACAGACCGCTATCGCGCGGGCGCATCTATCTGCTATCGCCTTTTGGCTACGCCACTTCAACGGACGTGGGCGCTAACGCCGTTGCTCACCTTCCGTAACGACC